>VXAB01010755.1:457015-540112 GCA_013399175.1 Odontophorus gujanensis | reverse complement strand
GTTGTAAATTCCTGAAGAATCTTTGGCAATGCTCGCTAAAAATCAAATAAAAATTGATATTTTGACATACAATATTTAGTTTTGCAACAGATGCATGGGTTTTCTTAATAAATTTAATATCTAGAAAATATGCATGAACTTGCACTATTTAGGCATATCTATGACTCTCTTAAGGGTTGTTTGTAGACCTCTTTATCCCTAGGGACTGAAAATCAGTGCCACGTATAACAGAGACATATTAGCACATGGTAAACCTATTTCATTTAAAGAGGTTCTTGTGAAAATACTTGTAATTTTTTTTCTTTATGTGACCTGCAATGGACTGGCAGCACAGATCCAATACGAAAAGTAATTTGACAATTTGTTACGATGAAGTCTTCTTCCTTAGGGTGCATACTCCCATGGAATATTTTTCTGAATCACCTGCTGGTCTGCAAAATTTGTTTTTTGGAAGGTACTATCTTATCAGACATATTTTGGTGACCAATAATCAAAGATAGTGGAGCACTTTTTCTTAAAGAGCTCAGACATGACTACAGGGGCCATGTGTTTGTGGGGCAGATGAACTCAGCCTTCAAGAATGTAACAAGGTCCCGGTGTGCGTACTATCACACTGTGAGTTGATATGGTGCCATCCTGGGAGTGGAAGAAGGAGTAGACCAAAGGGATGAGAAGGAGATGAATACTGCTGCTAGCAGAAAAATTGGGACCTCTGTTCTTTTTAACATCTACTTTGCTGTATAGTGCCAGTATCAAAACAGCAGATGCAGAGATGCTTGGGATCACGAGGATCCTTCACCTGGGCTCTCCTGTGTTGGCTTCACAGCATTCAGCAGGCAGAGTGCGCCCAGAATGAGTTCTTGGTCCATGAGGTAGATCTTGAATCTCCCTGGGGAAGATTCCTGCTGTTCACGCTGCTCATCTTCCCAAATGTAGGCCATTGAAATTAAACCCGTAATCAGTAACAGGGTCAGCATTCACCAAGAGGAGATGCATCTCTGCCTGGCTCCTGCCTGGCCCAGCCTCAGGGAGGGCTGTACCACAGACACTGCCCATGCCTGTGGCCTCAGTGACGTCCATCCCAGCAGCCAGCACTGCACACAGGGCTGTGGTTAAGCCTGGCTGTGAAACTCCTGCTGGGGACATTTCCACTGTGTTGGGTCCATCTTCCGTTTTGTGTCATAGACCACAGAAGATTCAGATTTTATCCTCCTGTTTGTATAGGCGATTCGCATGGCTTTGAAAATCTGTTCCCACTGAAGATGAAGGCAAATTCCCACTACCATTAATGGACTTAGGATGTGTCCTCATCTCCCTTCTTGCTCATTTCCTTTGTTGCAGTAGAACTATTCCTTTATTAAAGCTTTTGCCTAGGGGAAAAAAAAGCCACATTACTAAATAAATTATGAAATATTTGCGTTTATGAAGCCAACCCCTTATGCCTAGCTCCTCCTCTGACATTACGAGGACACTTCTTATAGAGTTACAGCTTCTGCACTACCATAAGTCCTCTGTGGAATCCAAGACTGGGAGGCTACCAAGCAGTGGGCCACCATGAGCCAAGTGACAGTAAGTAATGCTTGCTGGCTTTGACTCAGTGCAGGGCCAAACTACTGGTGGCTTGGATAGTGCTAGAGAATGAAGTTGCATGAGGATGTAGGAAGAGAGAAAAACAAAGAATGTACAAATCTGGGGAATTTTCTAAACTTAGCTTTATTTTTTCTGTGAGAATAAAAGGTCACAATCTGTAGACAAATTTTTAATAGCACCAAGAGTGAAGTATTAAAGGCATCAGTTTACTTATCATTGTTTATGTTATTTTGTATTTGTATTTACGTTTTTTGCCTGCAGTTTTCTGAATGCCATAAGAATGAATGAAGTTAGTTTTAATGTCACGCTCCATAACAAAATGCTCTGCAGTTTATCTTGTAAATGTTGTGCACCTCTGTTTTCTCTGCATTTTTATTGGTTTTAAATCTTAATTGTAGCTTTCTCTTAAAAAAGAAAGCAAAAAGTAGTATGTTATTCAAATACATTGTTCAAACTGTTTAGGCTGGCTTGTAAATTTCTCCCACCTACTTTTATATATGTAATGCTTTTGATTTTGCCTCACCCATCCTCTTGGAAGTTTGGTAACGAACAGGGAGCTGCTTCCTCCCCAGGCAATTGGATTTGTTTGGTTTTTAATACTTGGCTTAGTCACTTCAGTTTGTGCTTCTCATTTTTTTCTCTTTGCAACACAGCTTGTGGACATTATACCTGTAAAACAGATAAATACTCAGTAGCTATCACAGTAAGTGAAACAGGTAGTTGACTAGATTTCTGCATGATTAACTCTCAGTGGTTTGCAGTGATTGAAATCAAGGTCTCTGACCTCCACTGGTTTCTCCCACCATAATGTTCCTTCTGCTCCTCTCTTGCTCATTTCTCTCTTTGCTCACCTTCTGTTGTCCTGCTCATTTTTCTGAGTTTTCATCTGAGTTCTCTTCATTCTGATTTCTCTAGTTCTCTGCATTTTTTGGCAGTAAAGAGGAGGGCAGGTTGCTGGGCAGTAGGGAACACAACTACAGCAACCACCTGTCTTTGCAGTGCAGCATTTCTTCTATGCTTTTTCCTCGCAAAATGTCTCATGCAAAATTGTCAGTTTTCTCATTCTCCCCTTGAAAATCTTAACATTCATGCAACTAACTAGAGTAGTTAGAAAGCAATGAGAATAAAAGATGCAGATGTAGTTTGCATAATGCCCAGGATTTACAGGATCAGTATGAGCAATAGAGCAGACACCAGGGCAAGGAAGCAAACAGTTTCTGAAACATGCACTGAGCTCGGTGTTCTTAATCCTCCATGTGAATGGTGGGCAGTGGTGTTGAGCATACACATATCAAGGGTTGCGTCAGGGAAGATTTATATTAGATTTGAGGAAAAATTTTTTCTCTGAAAGAGTGGTCAGGCACTGGAATGGCCTGCCTAGGGAGGTGGTTGAGGCACCATCCCTAGCGCTGTTCAAGAAGCGTTTAGATGAGGTGCTAAGGGATTTGATTTAGTAGTTTAGTGGGTAGGGATGGTGATAGGAGGATGGTTGGACTAGATGATCTTGTAGGTCCTTTCCAACCTAACGTATCTATGAATCTATGAATCAGTACAAGAATACATTTTTAAAATTTCACAATAGAAATACTGATTTTTAGCTGACAGAGCCTTAGCCGAAAAAGGAAACCTGTAAAAAAAAAGGCCATGGAGCTGAGTACTGTCACACGTTGGAGAGTCAGAAGCAACAACAGGTACAACAGCAACAAAACAGCACACTTGATGACATGGCTTTTAGCAAGCATTTGACAGGTTTCAGAAGGCAATTGAGAAAAGGTGCACTGCTGTAATGCAACATGATTATCTGAGGGCTTTAATACATGTAAAAACAATTATACTGGTTACTATATGATGATGCACAAGTGTGTGGCTAATTTGCATGCACAATGTCTATGATTAATAAATTATGTAATGCTAGGACAAGTGTACTACAGTGAACTGCTTGCAGGACACACTGAACACTCTGCCCTGCTCTGGTAAAGCTTTGAATGTTTAATTATTAGCTTGCAGCTCCCAGGCTGCAAAGTGCTGAAAGGAGGGGAAGGATGTTTCTTGCTTTTATCTGACTTGCAGGAGATGCAGAATGGCCACCAGTTACCTTGTGTAAAAATGAAAGATGAACTAAACTGAAGAAAAAAATAGGATCAAGGATATTTATTTGAATAAAAATGTTACACAGCTGCTTAAGAACCAATGTAAATATATCAAATCCTAACATTTTGTATTCAACAGTTTGAGTGAAAATAAATTATCAAATAAGCATATAATACTGGAACAAATCAGTTAAAAACAGTAGATAAGCATTAAAAAAATGTATTACAAACTACCTCCTGAGGCCAAGATCTGAAAGGGCTCCAACTGGCTTCAGATGCAATTTGCAGCAGCTTTTATTGCTGAAGGATTCTGAGAATATTCATCAGAGTAGGCTTTTAACCTGGTATCTCTGATCGAATAGGAAAGTGTCAGATATAGTTAATCTGCTCAGGGTATGAGGCTATCTATAAAAGACTGATATTGATACCATAGCTTGAAATCTCAGATCCAGCTCCCTGACTCACACTATGGATAATTTATTCCCGGGTACAAGATGTTTCTCCATGCTTTGCCTAATACAATTTCCTATTCCTTTATATTCTCATTTTTAAATTTCTGTCTTTATAAAAAATCTCTTGTGCAATATGAGAGGTGCATCATATTCTTGCATCATGCTCTGAGCACAGTTAGGCTTTGGCTTGCACTGAGGTTCTAGCAGACCCTGCCAGCACGGCTGTGCCTCCTGAACATTTTACCCAAGGCATGGGCAGCTTACACGTTTTGAAGCAATTACTGCGCTAAATATCCAGTGATGTATCTCTCCCAGAAGCTGAAAATGAAGGTATAAAAGACATCTACACAATAATTTATGGGTGTTAATATATGGGTGTAAGTTTCTCTGGGGATAATTATGTGACTATGCTAATAATGCAGAAGATGCTTTGATACGTTAAAGAAAATCTCACAATGTTCTCCTTTAGCATTTCAATACTGTCAGAAAGACATATATTTGAACAGAAGACAGGGATGAGCAACCTCTATGTCTTCTCAAAAATAGCCCATTCTCTTCACACCACGGGCATGCCAAGAAGATACTGACCTAAGAACTGATGCTCAGAGGTATTTGCTGGAAACTTCCAGTTTTGAGAGCAAAAAGATGCAGAGTGCTGCTAATATAGCGCTGGCATGAGCCACTGCAGAGGTGGAGGAGGCATAGGTTACATCTGGAAGAAGGGGAGTTGCTGGCAGTTGGATCGGCAAAACATCCACAGCCTTGCAGACTTTGGTCCTCTTATAAATAAATCTAGCCCACCCTGAAGCTGACTTTGCTGTTTCAGAAATAGACCTACACATCTTTATGGCAAGCCCAGTGCCAGGCTTCATTAGCATGCCCTGAAGAAAGGAAGGTTCCCAGCTAAGTCAGAACAACTTCTCCCAAATGTTCCCTTCACTGGCTGGTAGGCAGCTGCCATGGAATGGCAGGTCCTTGAGAAGGTCCTCAGCACGCTGGTAGAAGGGATGACTCCCACTGCTAAGCCTCAGAGTGTTTTCAGTCCTTGTGGAGACACCTGGAGCAATCCCACTGTAAAGCTGTGCTATGGAATGGCCTCTGGCAGGATGCCTCTGCCTCCTTTCTAGAGGAGCGATTGCCCAACTGGAACAAAACTTGACACAGTTTAACACCTTCCCAGTATTTTAGCTCTTGTCTTAGTAAGCCTGACATCTAATCCTTTAGATGGCCTCCTCCATTTACATCTGTGTAAAATAGCAGAGTGAGCCACTATCTGAGAGATCCCCAGCCACCAGTATTGCAGGAGGATCTTGAGGGGCTGACAGGAAAACCACTGGGCTTGGTTTCCTGGGGTGACAGGGGCATGCAAGAGTGGTGGGTGGGGGAGGCCACATTTGCATTTCCTGTTGCTGGAGCACTCATGGGCGTGCTGGGACAGGGCTTCATCTTGTCTAAATAGTTACAAGGCCGCTCCTTCCCAACAATGATACCTGCTGTTGCATTTGTTGCAAACTCCCCTGTGTTACAGCAAGGTTTAGTGGATTAATAATGTGAGCTTGTTGGCCTCTCCTACTCCCTCGGCCAATAATTTTCATGCATAATAAATGTTCTCATTTAGACTAACCAGAATGGAGCCAAGGATCAGAATAGCCATACCTGTGAATCAAGGGGATGAGACATAGGGATTCCAGAAGGAGAAGTTTTCTGCCCTCTCCATGATGGATAACTCTTCTGCCCTTCAGCAGCCCCACTGTGGCTCACTAGGTCCCTCTGCATTGCTAATGGGGGCTGTGCTGAGTGTTCCCCTCCACCAGCACAGGGCAGTCAGCAAAAGAAAGCACTGGGCACATAGAGCTGCGGAGCATTTGACATTTTGATAAGGAACAGCATGTTTTAAATTCAACCCCTGTAAAAATATGCAAAAATACTTGTCTCACACCAGTGATAGTGCGTGTTACAAAGGCATGTGAGACTGAGCAAGTGAATGTGGTCCTGATGTCACATAGGTAGCCTGACAGATACAGGCCATTTGAAAATCCCTAAGTTCAGATTGCTGATCACTGGTCTGTTTTAGGAAAAAAAGCATCTGTCCATGTTTCATAATGTGTGTAGTGGAAATACTGGGATATATGTAAATATGGATGTTATGCAATAAAAGGAAAACAACATTAAAACTGTTTACAGTCAGAAAAAGTAAGAACCAGAACTGCAGCCTTTTTATTACTACACCGTTGAAATGAGTGTGCCCAACCTGACTATTTATGTAATGCAGGGAACAGGATTTCTTTCCGTCTTCCCACTGCTGTTTATGCCTCTAGTAGCAGCTGCCATGGAGGCCACCAATCTGGAGTGCACTGGGAGAAGAATGCTGTGGACAGTCTTGCTCTATGATAGATATTGATTGATCAAATAATTAAGAATACTAATTAGCACTTACAGTCCAGTGATAGGTCCAGGGACTGTGACACACCACCGTGTTGTGTCAGCCTGGGGATGGAGACTCTGTGCCACTGAGCCAAACACTGCAGCTGAGCATCTCCCATAGGTGGTGGAGCAAGTTCCAGTGCCCTCTGGTGCACCACAGAGCACTTCACCAGAGTTGCCTGCAGTGAAGGGCTCCGTGTCATCCCTGTACAGTGAGGTCATGCACATGCAGCACTGTGGACAAGATGCAAGAGTTCAGGCCAGTTAGGTCAGTGTCTGCCACAGAAAAGCAGACAAGACAGACAATATCTTGGCTTATCCAAACAAAGCCCTGCTGTCCCAGCACTCAGTGCTGTCTCACTGGCAATTTTTACTGCCACAAATAGTTATTACTTGACCACAGCTATTAAAACAATTGAAAGTATGCATGTAAAATAATTTGACAAGCTTCAGAGGAAAAACATTATTAAACAAATTAGATATACAATTTTTGCTAATATGCAGAGATAAAGAACAAGGTCTATTTCATGCAAAATATCTAAAGTATTTACATTATTTTCACTGAGCTATGAGAGTCAGGTTTACCTTCAATTCACGTCAACAAAACATACAGTCCAGTTCTGTACAATTTTTCCCATTAACCAGGCCAGATACAGTAATTTTATTTCTTCATGCAAATGTGATATTGTATTAATTTATTTGGTACTTCAAACATTCTGCTGTTCGGTTGATTTTTCAGGATGGAAAGGGAAGGAAATTTTCAGTAAATTCTTGTGGTCATAGGGTATTTCTTTATAGCTACCTCGGCACTTGCATAGTCAGGGGTATACATAGTCAGGGACAAACAGCAAAACAGAAATATTAGCAGGACAGGCAAACCTTCAAACAGGAGTTTATAGCAATTCAAGAAGAAAAAAGGAATGAGTTACAATCCTACAAAGGTACCTAAGAACGTATTAAAATTGAATAAAAAAATGTTAAGTTTGCAAGTTAGCTTTGTCTTTATAGCAAATCTATGCAAACTTCAAATGCTAGGCCTAAGAATGGAGGTATCAAAAATTAACAGCCACATTAACCATAGTGTGAAAATACAGATGAAATAACATCTTCCTTCAAATATTTTCTTCTCTTCCTCTTCTTTTCTCCCCCTAATTTTCTCAATTTTTCCTTTGGCAGCTATTAAACTTTATAACCAATCACAAATGGCTATAGATGGAAGAGAGAGACCATAAAAAGAACATCTTCTCTCTTAATTTATTTTATTCATTCATATTTTAGACATGTTTATTGGTTTATATGATTGCTGCACATGAATAAAAGTGCTAGAAACATTCCCAAGCTATTGGTTACAAATGATTCAAAGCTCATTTCTTCTCTAAAAATTAATCATAAAAACAAAGCCTTCTTGTCCCCAGACAACTTGTCTTCCTGTCTGCATTCAATTACACATGGTTCTTAAGAAATTCAGCTCAGCCTCAGCCTGCATGATCCAATTTCAATAGAACCTGGAATGGGCGATGATTTTGAAACGTTTTGGGGTACTTTTCTCCTGTCAGCAGCCCATCCCAGACATCTGAGGTAGCAAGGCAAGTTTTCATTCTTGCTCACATGTCCTGTCCAGCATCACTTACTGACATCCCCTGTGAACTGCAGCTGGCAGTGCCATGCTTTGCCTCAGCATCACAATGCAGGAAGAAAAACAGCCATGTTTTACCCATAAAATGACTGCTTTTACAGCTAATGAAGTGAAATTCTAGCACAAAGTCTAGAAAGTCTGTCAGCTCACAGTGCCATTTTTTCAGATAGAAAATACAGTTTAAGAGAGATATTTCTTACACATTTTATGTAATGAGGGACTACGCTGTTTTGGAGGAACGGTCCATTTACATCCACATGGAAGCATCATTGCAACTTTCATACTGGATCACCAAATGTCTGAAAGCATTGTAGATGTGTTTGTTCTGTGTACAGATGAACCCACCACTCCTCCAAGCTTGCTCAGCAGCGCGGTTTAGGTCTCCAATACAGGTCCACTGAACTTCATCCTTCATTGAAACAGACCACTTGGAATGATCCTGGATCGAATGGAAGGTGGAATTCAGTGGTGTCGCTATGAGATTTATGTTGTAGACATAGTACTGTAGAGAGCAGTTTGAGGGAAGCTTTTGGCCAGAGTGCTGCCAGGATTCAGCCAACAAATCAGTCTTCAGTTCCTGAGCCACCCAGGCCACATAGATATCTGTGGGACAGCAGAGGATAGAGAAGTCAGCCCTTCGTTTTCCTTCATTTAAGAAGGGACCAAAGAGGATCACCTAAACAAGGCTAATTTTGCTCCAGTTTCTGAAGTGAACCAGAAGAGATTTTGCCCCCAACCTCCCCTTATTTTGACTTTTATTTCCTAAATTCTTTCTTGTTTTCCCTTCTTTTCCTAGGTAACTTGTTACAAATAACCAACAGGAAATAAATAAAAAGCTAAGGAAACTAACAAAAAAAACAACCCTCACTTCTTCATAACAAAAAAAAGATGATTCAAACCTCATCTTTGTTCTTTGTTGCTACAGTTGAATAACAGGATGGAAAATTTCTGACAACCCCATTAACGTACACTGTAAGACATTTGAAAGACCAGATAGCTCTTCACTTTGTGGGGCTGACAGAATGACAGAAGATCATTCCCTGCCCTCTGCTACATTTATTTCTGAAGCTGAAATTCTTTCCTTCTCCTCAAAAAGAAAATATTGTCAAAGGATATATTGACTGCCTACTACTTGCTTAAGCACATGGCAGATAACAGCACTTTCTCTTACCATCCACAAAAGAATGAGACTTTGCAAAGTGGAGAAAGGCTTCCCCATGTGCTGACTGCAGCTTGGAGAGGCGGCGTAGGGGACTCGGGGGCAGCATGGAGCCTGCACAGAGCTTTTGCAGGTTTGGGAGATCAGCTTGGAAGGTATCAGGGAGGGAGCAGCTGTAGATTTCTGGATTAGAGCTCAGCATCTGTTGGTCTGGGAGAAAAAAAAAAACAAAATAAAACAAAACAAAATACAAACAAAATAGAACAGAAAACAAAAGCCACATATGAGCAATGAACTCCTGAAGATGACTCCATCAGGAACTTCCCAGTCCTTCCAGCTCAGGCAATCCCCCAACCACAGATTACCAGAAGCTGGGAGGACAGAGCAGGGAAACATTATGCTTCTCATTTTCTTGTCCCGTTTCCTTAATCACAAGCAAAGATGCACCTTCAGGAGCAGGATCTTGATTTTGACAGTTCCATAGTGTGACCAGTTAGTTTGTTTACAATCTTACACATTTCTTTAATAAAACTGGGGGCTTGTAACTGAGCAAAGAGTGAAAAACAATTGGAAATGTGCTAAGGAAAATGTAAGTGTGTTGTCTTACCATACTTCTTGGTAGTCTCTATTCAGGACCTCCATCGTCAGGTACTTTACAGATAAAAATTTCTTTTTTTCTTATTTTTAGGGTTCATTTTTTTATGTGGCAAAAAGTACCTGTAGAAATTCTCGGGAATATTTTTCCCATAGTTTGTATTTCTGATGTCAAGGCCACCGTTCCTGCTCAAGTTGTGTTTGCTTTGCATTTGCAGAACTGCAGCCCATGGCAGCTATTATTCCTGTTAAAATAGATGACCCATCCTCCTTCATATTTCTAAAGCATTTGGCACGTATGGGTTGACTTCACCCTCAACATGCTCTTGCAACTATTATTGTCCCAATAGTCCCCATGGGAGATGGAGAAAGACTGGAAGAGTATATTTCCCACATTCCCACAGGAAGAATTGGATAAATAGAACTGAAAGCCAAGCATTCTGTCTTGAGCCCCACTTAGTTTCCAGATTTGATAATGAAGGACAAAAGCCAGCAATTTTGGAGAGACAGCCTCAAGGAAAGGAGTCAGAGAGGTGCAGTGATACAAAGGCATTCTTAGGGAGGTTTCCTTACCTATTTCTATGAACTGGTCATATGTGAAGGTTATGCAGATGGCCGTCTGCCCGTAGGACTCTCCACTGGCTGGGTACCCATAGCCATCCTCAGGGAAGGGGGGGAACAGGGGCACGCTGTGGATCACCCAGAAGCCTTGTGATTTGTCCAAGAGCAGAAATCCTATCAAAGGAAAGTTATGCCAATTATGAATGATGGGAAAGTCCTAAGACATCACAGTGGTGCCCTGCTTTGGACTTGCTGCTGCAAACACCATGCTTTAGTGTGTTAATGTCTACAGTAGAACTGGCTCTAGAGTATAATGATAGGCTATAGAAAACACTGATACTGTGCTAAAATTCCATTAATTCTCTGTTGCGTAGTCTGTCATCTCTGCTGTCAAAAAAAACCTTTGCAAAACTTTTTCTTTTCCTGCTCAAATATAGTCTCTGAAAAATGCGATGGTTCAGTGTCTGCAGCACTCCCCTCACTGCTCCCTCCCCTTCCCTTCATTTCATCTGTGCACCTGGGGCAGGCTGCCACCACAGCGGGTAGGTGGGAGCCTGCGGAGCAGCCCCCAGCTCTGCAGCTGGATACAGCCCTGCCAAGGCTCTCCATTCCAGCACCAGGCTGGGCAAGCCCCATCTGCTTCCTCAAGAGACCACAGGACTGCACAGCAGTTCTGTCACTATTCTGTCACTGCTTACTTCAATGCTTCCATAATCCCTTTGTAGAGATGGAGAGCTGGGAGTTTAGTGGCTAACTCTCTCACAGGGTGCCTTTCCCTTTGCACTGGATGCTGCTGTCTCACAGCCAGCTCAGGACAGCATGTCTGTACTTGTTGAAGGAGATACATGAATTTCCACTCTTGAAAACAAAGGGTCCCTAATCCCTAAGAGTTCTTCAACACAGCACAGGCACAGCAAAACCAGAATAGAAGCAAATGCGCCTATCACTGCACTGCAAACCACTCATCATGCAAATGGTTCTCCAGTTTTGCTGTAGGAAGGATTTTTAGATATGTAGATTGACAAACAAATAGATGTTATCCACTGCTTTATAAAGAAGGAAGCAGCAGCTGGGGACTCTCCCTGTACCTTTGGTGTGTCCTCTTTTCCAGCTGATGGAGCCTGAACGAGGGACCTCATCATTATAGATCGCATACACAGTGTTGTTCCTCTGCAGGGAAACACAGATTTCTGAAACACGACATTCAGTAAGAGGAAGGTCTTTAAGCAAACAACTTTTGCTGAAAGACTTCAGCTGATCTCTGCATACATCACGAGACTCTTCCCTCCCGCATGTCAGCTGCCACCGTCTCCACAGAGCTCACACTAAAATAAACTTGAAGACTCAGCATCAGGATCCTGGTTAATATCAAACAGAAGTTATCTCAATCGTTGCAAAGTCCTTGAGGCTCAATATGCTCACTAGGACAATTTCCATGAGTTCTGTTGGACAACCACTTCCCAGAACTTCCCACCCTCCACTTTTCTGCACATCTCCTTCCCATTTAGCAACCATGTCCTTTGAAAATGTCTGCTTAGGAAAAGACAAGCGTTCTTATAAAAGACTTTTTTTTTTTTTTTTGCAAAAAAATTACATACAGCCACACCTTATTTCCCCTGAATAGAGAACTTAAAAGGTGTTGGAAAACTTTTCCCCACCTGACATGCAGTTTGCAAATGCTATCAGGGAAGGAAGATGGCATCAGTGTGGCTCAGCACTGTGAGTTTGTAAAGATTGTTTGTATTACAGCTACGGTGCGATATAGAATAGGAGAGCTGAGTGGTTTGGCAATATTAGAACAATTTTATTTTTATATATATAAATTTAATGACACCCTACCACTACCCCACAGCAGAAATGCAAAGACACACCCAGACTCCTAAGAATGGGAAAAATGTGTAGATGCTAAAAAAATAACCACGGGCAGATCTTGTGGTATTTTATAATCACACCATTATAAAGGAGGTTTCTGACTAGGAAAAAAAAAAAATTACTGGTAAAGTAGTTACATGGCAACAGGAAAACCCAAATGTGATCTAAGATGGAGCCTGAAACACATGCAGCTGGGAGGGCTAAGGAGGGTGGTCTTAGTCACCACCAGGCTGGGCTGACAGCTGCTCTGTGCTTCAGCCACTGCTCAACTGAAATCACAGAAACAGCCATGGGGACTGTGCACCAATGGTCATTTATTGGATGACAATACATCAAGTGTGTGAAAGGCTCAACCAGAAATTTCTAGGGTAACTTATAATTCCAATTTTGGATATAAGAAAAATGTTCATGTAAAAGTTCTTTACAATAAGGGTGGAGGCATTGGAGCAGGTTGACCAGAGAGGCAGCAGATACCCTTTTCCTTGAGATCTTCAAGGTCAGGCTGGATTCATAGATTCATAGATGCATTAGGTTGGAAAGGACCTACAAGATCATCTAGTCCAACCATCCTCCTATCACCATCCCTACCCACTAAACTACTAAATCAAATCCCTACATGGATGGGGCTCTGAGCACCTGATGGAGCTGTACGTGTTTAGTGCAGGGGAGTTGGGCTGACATTTAAGGGTCCCTTCCAACCCAAAACAATTCTATGATTCTAATTGTAGCCAGAACTGCAAATGATCTGCAAAGCCGCCAGTATGCTCACACTGATGCATATTAGCAGATCTAGTCATTCAGGTCTGGCCATAGCCCTGCATGCTTATTTTGGCTGGTTTCATTTAATTTGCATGTAGTGTCAAGTAGACATGCTAGCAACACAGCAATTAAACCTCACTTGCCTTGGACTTGTACGCTTCATAGAGCTGTCCCAGCGTCTGTCCCAGAGCACCCTGTGTCATGTTGACAAGGTACCTGCCGGGCTGCCACTGCTGTACCAGGCTGTCCATGTACAGGTACTCCAGGCCCAGCCCTGTGCCATCTCCTTTGGTGTGCTTCGGCAACTTGTACAGAGCAAACCTGCAGCAGCAACAAGCAAGTTTTGTTTTAATACCGAACCATTCTATCTCAGCGTATACATCCATCTCTTCTCCCCCATGGCCATATAAGGACCAAGGTGACCACAGGGATGCCTGCACAGAAGCACCAGTGCTATCACTCTGGAGCCAGCAGCACTGTGTCCCTGCGGACACCTTCACTCTGTTTCTCTGAAGAGGATGAGCCAGCACCAAACCGCCTTTGCTATGGCCGCACTGCTGTCAGTACCCCAAAATAACTAGGCTTGGTTTGTCCCCACCACACCCACGTCCCTCCTGTGGCTAAAATGTGAATGTGAGCCTTTTTGAGCAGAACTCTGTCTTGCATGGTTATGGGGTTTTCACCCTCAGCTCAAAGGCTGCTGAGAGGATGAGGCTGAATGTGCTCTGCCTGGCATTTTTGTGACTGAATTGCCAGCTCAGGATCGAGGAGAACCACCAGGGAAACCTGTGCAGAGATGCACATTATAGGGACGTCCTCTGACATCTCATGCAGACAGCAAAACCATGCTGCTCCTGGCGCCAGTAGACAGCAAAAGGCTGAGCCTGAACTTCAGCTCCCAAACTCAGTCTGACATTCCCTTGGTCAACATGGATGACTCTTACCAACAACTTCTTATTCTATGCAAACAGAATCTTGTGTTTATATGTGTTACACCATATATTAGATCATAACATTATATAATTCCACATTTTCATATATACAAATAAATGAGCACAAAACCATGTTTAATTACAATCCTTCAATAGCAGAATCATTCTGCTGAGCTGTTGCAAATAGAATATTTAAAACGATCAGTAAGAAACACAAACCTCTTCGCAGAGGACTTGACATTGTTGGTAAATGGGACTGTTCTATTAGTGTCCCTGATGAAGTAAACAGGTTTTCCTAGTGCAAAAGTCCATGGGATTAATTGCTATCTAATTAATTGAGCCATTCGCTTTGAGTGCTCTGCTTAAGTAATTTGTTATTTATGTCAAGAGTAAGAACTGTGTGGCATTATTTCCAGTGCTGTGGTACTTACCAGTAATGCAGTCTGACTGCACTTAACACTTTGAGTAGATCAGAAGTAGGTCCCACCCAGGTAAATTACAGTTGGTTAAAAAAAAAAAAAAAAGAAGGCAGCTCAGAGAGCAGGCAAAAGCACTAGAAGAGGCATTTTGCTGGAGGGACATTTAGTCCATGGGGCAAGGCACATGTACAGGCTGAGGAGAAGCACATACAAAGCCGATGATCCTGGCAATCCATCTGCATCCCCACTGACCAAGAGAAGTTCCAGAAGTTGTCAAAAGTGAGGACTGATGAAAGCATTCCCTACTTGAGGAGCTGCAGCCATCCCTTTACTTGCAATGAGGGTTTGGAAAGAAGACAAATAGTAGCAGTTATACAGGTAGGAGCTGAGCCAAGAACTGCTGCCTGAAGCCTTTCCAAACTCCTCTAAAATGTGCTGGAAGGTCGGTGCTCTCCCCATGTTTACAGCCCTGCAGCTGACATGCTTATAGGAATGCCCACTCCTCAGTGAGCTGAGTGCTCAACCTGACAGCTGAGTGCCTCAGCAATTGAAGCTGGGTAAATGTCCTCACTGCTAACTGTGCACAGGAAGTTTCTCAAGTGTTGTGAGAGTGTACTGAAATTACTTCTCTGAGAATCAGGGAAAAGCTAAGTCATTAGCAGCAAAGACTATGATTAGCACAGCCACAGTGTTTACTTCTGAGGGAGCACTGAGTTACTAGAAACAATCACATCTTTAATCTCTTTTTCTACCAACCTATAAAAACCAGCCCTGGCTTGAATCTCTGGCTCTGTGTGCACAAAATGATTCCCACACACTGCAGTGAACTTGGGCCAATAAAGCAGAGACCTGTGCCCTCCTGAGGGCAGCAGGCTGTGTGCTGCATGCAGGTGGTGGCAAAGTTTGCTCCCAAGTAGAACAGCACCTGGGGCCATTGCCAGCCCTACTGCTCACCGCAGGCAAGCCAGGGACACAGATTTCATGGCACAGCTGGGTTTGGAAGGGATCTTACAAATGCAGCTGTCCCCCAACAGGACATCATCCAGTAACACGGGTTGCCCAAAACCCTGTCTCACCCATCCTTGGGCATTTCTATGGAGGGTGGACAAGGGAAGTGAATTCCTCAGTCTAACAGTAAAGGAAAGCTGTGTGAACACTGGTAACAAGCGATTACAGAACACTGTAGCAGGAAGCCACCCTACCCCAGGGGCTTACATATAGCTCTTGCTAAGTGAAAACAAAGAAATGAAAAGCTGTGTTTGTCTGAAAGGGCATCAACATCCTTTGGTTAAGAGGAAGCTTTTCTCAGCAGTTTCAGTTCTGCTTCATAGCAACTGACTCCAGAATCAGGAAGAAGCAGATGATGTTTGTCAATAAACAAGCATGACCTGTGCTGACGGGCAAGTTTCTCTTTTGTTGGGTCATGATATGTTTGGAAGAAGTTCCCCTCTTCTCCCTGCTACTTCTGTTGGAAGGGACCAGAGCCTGCATCAGACCCTGACTCTCTCTGCAAGGAACCATTGTGTTTTGCAGAGAAATTAATTTTTTCTTATCACCAATTTCTTAGCTGGCTGCACCAATTCAGATTCTGATTCCCAAAAGATGACTTCATGTGGAGGTGCACTGGCAAATGGGACAGGGCTGGGACAGTCCTTCCGGAGCCCCAAGTGAGCCCCTGGTGAGCTGTGTGTGAAGGGGGTGGTACAGAGCAGCACCTCCTCCTCTACTGCTCATATCAGAACTAACTGCTGCTCTGTCACTCGTATTTTAAAGTGGTTGATATTTGCCTATCAAAGGCTTCGGCATGTTTCTTTTTCTTTTTCTTTTTCCTTTCCTTCTTTTCTTTTGTTTAAGAGCCTTCGTTTCACTTTCTAACCCGGGTTGGCTGTTATCTGATTACACTTCATGTCTTTCATCTTCAAGGTGCATTAATCCAGTTAACCACTTAGCACCCACGTGCAGGCTGGGTGCTGCCAGACACCATTTTCCCTACACCTCCATGGCTGCCTGCACTCCTGGAACCTCTCCCAGCCCACTCAGGAGGCGGCTGGGCCTCAGCTCTCCTGCATGACCAGGGGCCGTCAGTGAGGTCAGGGCAGGGTGTGGGCCAGTGCTGCTGCAGGCAGTTGCGGTGCTGGCACTGGAACACAGGTGAGGCTGGCTTTGATCATCAGACATGAACGCCGCATAAACCTGTCATTACTTTGCAGTTAGTCATAATGCAACAGCGTGGTTGGTTCCGCGGAATGAAATCACCTTTCAGTAACTTACCCCAGGTTGTCCAGATGCAAAATTCAGCTACTCAGAGGCAAGCAGGATTAAACCAATGATTGCTATGCGTTACTTCCCAGTGACCCACCTGCTTTGCACAGTGTAATTTCACCCGTGATTTACTCATCCAGCATCCCTCCCATGTGCAGTGCTTACTTACCAGTCCACTGCCTCCCCATCTTCATTCCTGCAGGAAATCTCCGCTGCCCACAGGACCGGAGAGAAGAGCAGTGGCAGCAGAGTAGGGCCGCACCATGCAAAGCTCGCAGTCATCTCTGCGCGTGGCACAGCGAGCACTCAGCAGGCACTGAAAGCAGAAGTTGCCCGCATTTCCTCAGCCTGTATGGCTGCTGGTGAACGCCCCTGGGATCAGCTGGAAGCTCGCCTCCGTCAATCCGGGCAGCGGAATGGCAACGTGACACTAGTCAGTCTCGTCTAAAGTAGTCTGGTTTTTTTTTTTTTTTTTAGCAACTACCTGAAAAAGCCTCAGTTCTCACACAAGCGAACCAAACCCACTTCCTCCTCTTTACTTTTTCACGCAGCCTCTGCGGTGAGCTCAGCCTTTGCATCATTCCTGGCCCGGTGTGGTGCCAAGCCCCCAGTTCTGCTCTGTTCCTCCATTTGCCCGCGGACACTGAGTCTGCAGAGACTGACAGCAACAAAAGCCTTTAAGCTGCAGCAATTTACTTCCAGTTGGTTAATAAGGTTTTTCAAGTCCCTTTTAAACGCTTTAGCATTTCTCTTAGAACAAACAAATCTGAAATGAACAATTTTACACCTGTTTTTAGCTAGTCGTGGAAAGAAAGATTCCGTTTAGATTTTAGTCTTGAAAATATTCTCTTCCTCATTACACTTGCACTGGAAGAAGTCAGTATCAGGTACGGGACACGACGGCCTCAGGGAAAGTCTGCTGCAGTCAACGCTGGATGTTTTAGCAGAAAAGAAAACCCCACGACCGCCACAATATTTTTCCCTCCTCCCCATTGCAGTGCCTCCAGCACGGTAGCAGCTGTGCAAGTTGGGCTGTGTTTGACCAAAGCGGGATAAAAGCAATTAGGGCTTAACGCAAACAGAAGAAATGATTCCAGAAAGCCAGGATTTTGGAGGTGTGAATCGAAAGCTGAATTTTGCTGCTCAGACTTGCTTCTGATCCCTTTCATGAGCAATCAGGGCTGGAATCCAGTTGCAACAAAAGACTTTCAACCAGCCCCGCCCGGCCCTTCTTTCCTTCTTTCCCTGGGGAACCACAGCGTGCACAGATGGGACAACAGAAAACAAAAATCATCAAGAGCATGACAGTTGCTTTCTTTCTTTCTCTGGGAGTTGTGCCTTCTCACAAAGCACCTGCCTGCCCTGCACTGAAGCTTTGCTTTGCTTTAGTGGCCCCGCAGCCCCGCGCTAGGTCTGCTAAACGATCTGCCCCCCAAGAAAAGTTTTAAATTCTGCCATAGCTGCTACTCATAAAGACATCTCCCCAAAATTTTTTCCTTCCTACCAGAACTTGGAAATAATTTCATCATCACAGGTAATTACAGAAATGATAAACGTTGCTTATGTTTCACTGCCTAAGTATAACTAATGCCTCTGCTGAGTTCTATTACAACTATAGCAAGTGTGTTTTTTCTTCAGGTTAAGGATATAGAAGTCCTCAACTGTGAATATGGCAAGAACACAATCAAGTTCCTCCGCCTCCATAAAGAAGGGAAGAAGCACTTTGTCAAAGAAGTTGAAGTGTGCACACATCTCCGGCTGACTTCTGCTCATGAGTATCTGGATGGAAACAACTCTTTTGTGATACCTACAGACACCATTAAGAATATTGTCCTGGTGTTGGCCAAAAAAAATGGGGTATCTTTTACTTTTTAGCTATGCTTGCTTTTCTTGTCTCTTCACTGGGAAGTGTCTGTTACACAGCGTTTTAAACAGAAGGACTCTAAGTAGCTTAGACTCCTCTTAATTCTGTTAACTGTGCTCTTACCTCCCTCAGTTACTCCTATTGTAAAGAAAATCTGCAGCTCAAGTTCTCCCTCTTGTAATGAAATCCCATGTTTAGCCTGTGAAGCCAAACCAGAGTATTGCTGTGACTGTTTCAGCATTACATCCTCAATATGTAAGGCTTCTGCAGTAGTTGCTCTCAGTCCAGGGGTTCCAGCTCCCAAACTGCAGAATGGAAGATTTTTGAGGTAGATCTAGAGGGTTATTTGGAGCATTTGCTGCAAGCTGATCAAATGAGTAGGCCTGCTATGTGCAAAGCCAGAATTGAAAGAAATCTGTATTTTTAACAGCACTGAGCCTCTCTAAATATTTACAATTAGAACAATCTGTTCTCTTACGTGAGGTAATTGCTTCGTTTTAATAATATTCCTTGCTGCCTTAGATCTCAAGTATAGAACAATTTGCTATAGATATCTGCAAACACTTCATGACAACATTTTGCCAAGTGGCGTACGTCAAAACCTACGTTCAGGAAGTGCCATGGCAACGTCAAAACCAGGTACCTGAAACACTAATGCATCCCCTTGGCTCATGCTGGAGCCATTTGTCACTCTCTTAGCCTCTGTTTTCCTGATAAGGTGATGCTTTCTGCATTTTAACTTACGTCTGCTCTGGATTTTAGAACGGCATTCCCCACATCCATTCATTCATATTTGTTCCTGATGGGATTCGCTTTTGTGAAGCTGAGCAGTGCCGGAACGGTGAGAAAAGACTTTGTAGCTTCCCCTGCTTCTCTGTAAATATTTCTGCTGATGACAGAAGGTGGCTTTAGAGACAGCAAAAGCTATGGCAGGGCTTAGAGCATAACAAAAACTCTCCAGAGGTTTAAACCAAGGAATACCTTTACGGTCTATTTGTGCAGTCCTTGATCTCTAAGAGACAGCTAAAGAAAAGCTGAGCATTGGCCTCATATTCCTGCTAAAAGAAAAGAGAAAGCCCATGCAGGTTTCCAGTGCCTGTTGGCATAATATTTTGTAATGTTCACAGTAATATCGACAACTGCTGCATTTTTGTCAGCCTTGATATCATTCATTTTATCTTCGGGAAAAAATTAAGAAAGAAACCTGAATGCAAAAAAAAAAAAAAAAAGAAAAAGAAAAAGAAAAAGAAAGAAGATGAGTTTATGCTTTCTTGAGAAACTTTCCAGTGTATGCACTGAATCAAAATATTTCATCATCGTAATTCTGCGAGCAATTTTTCAATTTCAGGTTTTACTGGAAAAAAAAAGAAAAAGCCTTTACAAAGGCTTTCTGAAGAAACATCCTTTCCTTCTTAGTCTTCCCTTCATGTAACCCTTCAGCTGTTTCTTCAGGATTCCCTGCTTGGGTGAAGAATAATCAGAGAGAAGATCTTCAAATGCCTTTTATTCTCCTTATGAGTGAGCCTTCTCTATCTTTAGCATCCTCCTATGCACCTAACAGCCAGACACAGTAATTTATTTCTCTGCTAACCCTGTGTTTTAACACTTATCATTAAAAGAAAACTGGTGAGAATTAATAGAATTACGGGCACTTTTTTTTCACCATTATTTTGACTAACTGGAGGCTCAGAATTTTTTTAAAACCTGAAAACATCAGAAGTAACATAATCACAGAATTGCAGGGGTTGGAAGGGGCCTCTAGAGATCATTGATTCCAACTCCCAGTGGAGTTGCCTTCAGACATCTGAAAAAACAGCACAAGCACAAAAGCCTATGAAAGCACAGGACCATTGAGCTCTTTAAAAACTTTGTCTAGGTGTTACGGTTCCAGGTAGACAGCTAGATAGCCAGCCAGCCAGCTGGTGTTTTATTAAATCACTTATTGCAAGCAGCTTTTTCAAACAGCACTATGCATTGGAATATGAGATGTTTCAGGTACACTGACAGTATTTGCATTACACTAGTACTTAAGTATCTTATATCTGAGCAATGAAGTCATCAGGATCTGAACAGAATCCAATATATTCTGTTCAACAATATCGGGCAGATAAGATCAATCTTTAGATCTTGTAAAGCTTTGGTGAATAATGGGGAATGTAGTCAAAGTAACAGATACACCTCCCTGGACCCATTCAAAAAGCAATGTTAAATGTAAACAAGAAAAGAGATAGATGAAATACAGTTTTAATCATATCCAGTAACAATGTATTAAAACAAACAAACAAAAACCAGTAAACAGTCATTTCATTTGAAAATATCCATCACAGAAAGATTACTTTTAGTATAACTTTCTGCAAAGGCAGTTGAAGAACAAAGTGTGTCAGTCCTCCAAGTCAAAGGCAGGATTACTACTATGTGCCAGGCTTACTCAAGGATTAATTAATTTTGAACAAGCTAGTGTGAACATGAAGAGCACAAAGCAGCAGCACAGGCTTCAGTTAGTGACTATCTATACAGGTTCTGGGTAAGTCTGCATGGTGTAAAGTTCCTCTTTTCCAAATTTGCATTTTTGGCAGCTCTGGTCAGTGAAATTTTCAGTTATCAGTTTGGTGTAATCTAAGTGACTGACCACATGAATTTTTTTAGCTGCCATCCAAGGTAATAGAAGAAAATGTTCAGCACACAACTGTTAGGTCTTTAGAAAATTATAATCCACCCATGCAGCACTGCTCTGCAACAGCTCATTTTATAAATAGTGGCTACGAGCAAAACACTGTCAGTTTGAACCTGTGGGTGGCATCTGTATCAGTGCCAGTTCCTGCTAATTAGCTGAACTGCAAGCATTTGCATTGGCTCCTTGCCCTCTAGTTCTTACAAATGCAAAACACAACAGGATTAATATATGAAGTGAATTTCTGTCTGGCTGAGGCACCCAGTCTTTGTATAACCTGTCAACACTCCTCCATGTTGTTAGAAAAGGTCTGCCTTACCTCTCCTATACACACTGTGCCAGTAGCCCATTTCATTTCTCTTTTGAGAAATTAGTGGTGTCTGAATTGACATCAGTATATGTGCCTACCTGATATGTGTCTCAGCTCCAGGGAAGCGAGTGGTGTCCTCAATTCTCCATTGCAGGCCACTCAGCGGGATTGTCTCCTTTCCAGACTGAGCTCTGATTTCAGTGGTTTCTATCTTGCTTCTTACCTTGCAGAAACATGCAAATCTTGGAGTAGTCACTACCTGATGGCTCTAGAACTACTGCAAGTGCACAAGCAGAGGTTCTTTCTGTCTGCCTGAAAAGGGCTTATACTATCTCATATTTATGGCTCACAGGTCCTCTGGTTGTTTTTGCTGGAATTAAAGATCTGAAACTTATGAAGACAACACTGTCTGGATTTGAAGGCTTCTATAGGAATGAACACACCACACTTCCTGAAAGGAATGACAGGATTTTATGCGGAGAGCTCTTCTGCAAGTGGTCATATGGCGAATGCAAAGATATTGACTTTGACTGCATATGGTATATATAAAGTTGAATAATATTTATCACCCAATTTTAGATCCCTTCTATGCATCATAGCAGAGTAAGGGCCAGACCTGCAGCTGCTAAGCACCAACTACTCCCCTAGGTCTCAGCAGACAGCAGAGGCTCTAAGCATTCAGTACTGGGGCAAAAGGCAATCCCTGGGGATAAATCAACATCTCTCTCCAATAGTCCATCAGCCAGCAGCATTTAAGTGATCTGTAGTTCAATTCAGAACATTTAGGAGAACAACTTCACAAGTCATTTATTATATACTTTTAACAAAACATTTGCATGCAACTATAGAGTTTGCAAGGGAGGAACTGGGAGGAGACAGGACAAATACACTGATCTTTTGTGAAATCTCATGTGCTTTTTCTGACAAACATGTCAGAAAAGACAGAGCAAAGTAGAAAGAAAATAAGCATAGTAAAATATGATGGATCTAGACTAAAGTTTTGTAAGAACACATTTTACCTCTAGGGCCAAAGTCCGGGAATGCATCCTTGAGGCTTTCTCAGGGCCACCTGACTGTGGGGAATATTCGCCCTCTTACCAGAAGACCGTCAACTGTATCCAGATGTGTGTCCTTTCCCAAGTATCACAGGTACATATCATCTTTCTTTCTGTTGATGTTTTATTTAAACAATAGTAAAAATTAATTGGTCTTCTGAGAGGACCAAAATGAACCTATCTCCTTTGGCAGTTCTAAGACTGGGAACTGCTTGGTGGTACAGTTAGATGGTCTGGACTATGAATGCTCTCAAGCTCAGTCCTGAGAATCTCTGCTTATCAGCTATGAACATCTTGGGTGAGAATACCGCTGCATGCTTGCAGGATATGAGTAACGGTGAAAGAAACATTAGAACATTGGCCACACGTTCAATAGAATGCATTTATTAGCTGTATGCATTTTGGGGAAGGGAAGTGTTGTTCTGTTTTTCTTCACACTGAGTGTAAATGTTGCCAGGCTGTTGGCTGAGAAGCATTATTATTCATTGCCCTGTATTCATGTTTTCAGGTACAGATCATAGAAGTCATCCTGAACAACACTTTTTATAATGTGGTAGACATGAAGGCACTAGGCTGTACCAACGACAAAGAAGTAAGTAAATGCTCCAATTTGCCACGGCCCTGTGTATAACAGAGTTAAAGGGAACAAGCTTCTCCTCCCCAGCCCCAGTAAAAGCTCTACCTTACCTCTAAAGGAGATTTACAGTAACTACAGGAGCCGAATGATTGCCTTCTTATGTTGCTAAGCACAGGGAAATGCTTTGGAGATCAGAGAGATCTGTAACAGAGATGTCTGAAAAGTTATTCATTTTTATTGCATTACACTTTTAGTGATAACATCAAATAGTGGAGTTTTAACCAAGTAGAGTGAGTCTCATCATCCTCTCATATGACCTGGAAATTTGAAATGCCAGTACAATGTGGTTGTTCTTTCTGCTCCATTGGCAGCACTGCTGAGTCCAGTGAGGATCCTTGCTGCTGCAGGGTCACAAGCAGGTTACCCAAATCCATAGACGTTATCCCTAGATGACAGAAGACCAGCACTCTAATAGAGCAGTGAAGGAATTGTTCTGTAGTCATTAGGAGCCAAAGCAGGCTGGTCCAGCAGCGGACAAGGTATAAACCTAACACCAAGCAGGGTGACAGACAAAGGGTCTGCAATGCATTTTCTTCTTCCCCAGCTGCTCTATCTAGCTGTTGGACAGGTCCAGCTGAAAGTTTTCTTCTGTTATCCTCAATTGACAGTGAGAAACTTGGTTACCTCATATTGCAGGTGTTGTTTTGACTGATCAATGGTCTATAGACTGTTTATACTCTGGTTTTCCTTTCAAATTGTTGAAACTATCCTGCCATCGTATACTACCTTTGACCTCTTTCACAGGGACACTATAAAGCCACTTTCATCTGAGATGGCAAAATCTACCATTGAGGTCCAGAAAGGACCAATGGACCAAGGCATGTTTTTGAAAGGAAGAGAATAGTTGCAGTTTCTTCTGTGATGGTAATAGCAAATCCTTGTCTCAGGCATGACATCTGTACTCCTTCTCTACAGGTTCTGGTTCCAGTGGAAACTCCCTATGGCTCCTGTGCTTGCACACTTGGCAGAAAGAAGTACTTAGAAGCACAAAGCCACATGATAAAAGATGAGAAGCAAACTCAGTTTGGACGAGTAGCTGCTCAGGGAAAGTAAACCTCTTGGCTTCTCGTGTACATTCTGGATAAACTTGCAGTATGGCTTTCCTATCAACGTATACTTCCATTGCTGACTACTTTTCACTCTATGAACTCCTGGCTTGGGATTTTTAAATGAGCCTCAGAAATTCAGATATCAAAGTATCTCCCTGGAACTCAGTGTGATTTGCAGACTGAAATCCCCTAAATTCTTTCAAAAATCCGAGCTGGAAATATTATAGTCAATTTTTAAATCAGTTATTTCCAGACTTAACAGGTTTGGTAACCTTTAATATGTTTTTGACACAGAAAATAAGCAACTCTGTCTATTCATATTCCTTCAGTAAAACAAATACACAGGCACAAGACCAAGTGTTTCACTGATGTAACCTGTGCGAACCCCTTGATGCCACACTGATCTACAGAGCTGAAGTTCTGATCCAACAACTGAGTGGGGAATCAGTCACACACTGATTTCTTTGTGAAGGAAATAATAGCAATAATAAAAATCTAACATATCTTCTGTGCAGTATGACTAGTTATGGCTGTTTACTAATTTCTCTGCATATGTTTTGATTGCATGGCTGCTGCTGCTATTCATTAGAATATACAGTTACTTTGTAATTACTTTTATATTAATCACTGAGGTGTTTGAGGATTTGGGCTATCTCTGTAATTTTAATTAAATAGTTTTCTTTGGTCTAATAATCTCACCATGACTTCTGAGCAGGCAGGTAACCCTATTATTGTCAGGAAGAGGGAGAAAGACAAGCAACGTACTGAGACAAAACTACAGAACTGGCAATTCTCATCTCACAGACTGCACCTACCACATTTGCAATAGAAATCCTGCTCAACTTCTATCAGCTTCTAACTACTGCTTTCATTCTCTCCAAGTATCACTGTCACAGAACTCCACGTGACAGAGAGCAAATCCAATTGGAAGTGCCCAAAGTTATTTCTGAAAACTGCAAATTGGTCACCTTTGTGCCTCCTCAGTTTAGAGACACTACAGCATTCCTCTGAGTACAGAGGCTGAATTCAGAAACACTGAAAATGAAGAACGTGTCCTGCACCATGTTCCATGACAGGAACTTGCCTTGGTGAACAAGAATTAACAGCTGTTTTACAGAAGGCACTGTTCACAGTCCCGAAACAACACCTTGGAAACAACAGAACAAATGATACCACAGAGTGAATCTGCTCCAGATCTGTTCTTTGGTCACTTGTTGATTCTGAAAGCTTCATTACTGACACCAATAGGTTTTGCTGGGGACATGCTTTCTTACTTTGTTTGACTTGATTTGTATTGTACTTGTGGGCTTGGGCTTGTGTCTTGCTACTTCTGCTATGTTAAGGTGCTTATAATTTATTAATTTATCTTTCAAGGGCAAATAAAGAGCAATATAAAAAAAACAAACAAATCATTACTTGACTCTTCACCAAATAAGAAATAAAACAATATCCTACTTGTATATACATGTAAACATTGTATGGAATAATGTTTTAGGTCAGACAATTTTACCTCAAAAGGTGACCAGCATTGCTTCAAATGATAGTTCACTACCAATGGTTAAAAATGAAAGGAAAAAATGATCTTAGTGAGCACTTCAATCTTTACCCCTTTCTAAGCAAAACAGATCATTTACTCTGCTCTTCACAACCCACTTTCCTTCCACCTGGTGAGAAAAGAGTTGCACTGAATGGAAGGTTGTTTGTCTTTCCTATTAGTGCTTCATCTGTGAGTTTACAAAGTAGCAAGGACACAAAGAAGCAACCAGTTGTTCATTTAGATTATTCTGCGACTAAAAGAACACATGTACTCTTGTAATGTGGTTTCTATAGACCTCTGCATGCAGGGACACTCAGCAGTCCTTAAAGGCATCCCAGCATAACCCCATCCAGCACTACAAACCTGAGCCATACGTGTGAGCAGATTCCTTCCAATGTAAGTAATTAGACAATAGGAAAGAGCCCAAATCCTCTACATGACAATTAAAATCAGATCACAGTGGGATAAATCATTCCAGAAAATGGGACTTAGCCACATTATTTGGGCCCAATCTCTGACCAGATTCCTCTTACTTTCTTTAGATTCAGTCTCCATGATGGACGGTGAATAGAAGGACTTCAGCTGCAGCATGTCTTCCTGCTCCCTTGCTGACTGGCAGCAGGGCAGGGAATTTGACTGTTGCTTTGCTCCTTCATGCTGCCTCCATGAGATGGAGGACACTCTAAATTGCTCATTCAGTGTGAAAGCAAGGAGACCTGCAGCACTGAGACTACCGCCACCCTCATACCCAGTATCAGCTGAGCAGTCAGACACCTGGCACCCAAAGCACGAGGTTGGCTTTTAACCAGGACCCCCGCATAGCTCTGGCACTATTAGAACTACAGTATTGACATGGTATCTAGTAATGCCTATCAGTTGCTTCCTCATCTCAACAGCAGCTATGTTTTCTGGAAGAGGAACGGTAGCTAAAAATAATCTGGCTTTTACTTCCTCTTCCAGACTCCCCAGTCTCTTTTAAAAAGATTTTTCTTTTCTCTCACAGAAACAGCAAAGGGAACATAATGGACAAAATCAGGACAGTCACCTGCACAAAAAAAGAAAAAAACAACAAAAAAACAAACAAAAAAAAAATCAAAGAATTCCAGGTGTTGGAAGGGGTCTCTGGAGATCATCCAACCCCCAGTCCCTACTGCAGGTTGCAGAAGAAAGTATCCGGGTAGGTTCTGAATATCTCCAGAGAAGAAGACTCTGCAACTTCTCTGGTCAGCATTAGAAAGCTCAGAGAACAGTAGGAAATTATAATAAAGATCAGGGATGAGGAAAAAAAAAAAAAAGTTCAGAATAACATACCCCAAATTTCCTTCCACACTTTCTGTAGTCTCTACTTGTATGAACTGGTTCACGGTATTCACAAAGAGAAGAATACAATCTGGATGTTTTTAAATCCAATTCACTTGCTCATTAAAACATGTTAAAAGAAAGCACAGTACTCAGTTATCACCATGTATACACACATATATGTCATAATTATTATTCCTTTCTTTTTCTCTATCTTAGTAAATAGTTTCATCTCAATCCACAAGTTCTACTTCGTTTATTTTATTCTCTCTTCCATCCCATTGGGAAGTGGAGAGTGAGCAAATGACTGTGTGGTGCTTAGCCACCTGCGGGGTTAAACCACAACAGTCATTAAAACATGTTAAAAAACAATCACAGTACTCAGTAATCACCAAATGAGTCCTCACAGCTGTACAGCAAAGATTTTTACTTCCTGATGGAATGAACATTTTTTAATTCGGTATATGACACACAGCTATATATATATGTATATATATATTTTAAGCGGAGGAAAAGAGAATATTCAGTTCATCCTTCAGTAATGCAGCACTATGTATTTCACTCCAACAACAATTCTACAAAATCAGGGCAGGTAGGAATCTCCATACTGCTACAGGCAGCTGCTTCACATAACCCTTCTCATAAGTAGATCTAATTCTGTATTAAAATAATTAGAGGAATTCCATGTGTAATTTTTCAGCTGCAGCCTCCGACTGGCCTGATACAGACTGTACCTGAAAATTCCCCAGGGCAGGGATGATTCTATTTGATTGAAGTCATCCAGAAGGTCTCTACTCCCAGTCGGTAATCCCTGGCTGCTACAAACTATAAACAATAAAATTGTAACAAGAATTCAGACTGTGATTTACAAACATGCTAACGGATACCTAAAGAGAGTACAGTACGAGGGAAGGGAAGAGAAATGGTTAATACACTTCAGAATCCTATCATGCATCTAAATAAATATGTTCTACAGTGTAAAGGTTAGAAACCATACAAGAAAGCATGCTGCTGTATAGTTTATCTGTCATACCACATGCTATGAGGTTTACACCTATAGCACAGATACACATGTAGCTTTATCTCCATTCAAATGGCAACACCAGAAATGTAAGCAACAATTCTGCCACTGTAGCATCCACAGCTATCTTGCACTTGGACAAATCAAAGTGAAGGCAGGACAACTACCTAAGGCAGATCACAGGAGCTTCTCCTTTCCGTCGCAGAACACTGTCCCGACTTGGCTGAAATCACCACACTCCCACCCTCTTCCTTCTAAGCTCCATCTCATCACAATTGCCTCCCACACTTTCACTTTCAGCACACTCTCCCACTTATTTCCTGCTTCCCAGCTCATCTGCTCAGTCTCACTTATTCAACCCCACATCCCATTTTAGACGTCATCACAAAGCTCTCTGGGCCAGAGAAGCTGGTGATCCTAGACAATGCTAAGTGGTACCTGTGTGTTATCTCCCAGGCACTGAGAGAGAATTTACTCTGTTAGTGTCAGCACAGCACCTCTGTATCATTGCTCTAGAGAGGGATAAGAGAAGTACAGATGTTACTGGTGAATGTAACCAATGCTTCAAAATCTCTCCTTCAGCAGTATGTAACACTGGATAAGAAAAAGCAAAAATAACAAAGTCTTGAAATATCTTGGTAGGTGGTGTTAAAAGCAACCACAAGAGCAAAGAATATGCAGTAGGTACTGTTTTGGTACTGTTTTAATAGGGAAGTGAAAAAAGATATTAGGACAACCAATATATCATAATAAAGAAACAAAGTAAAAAAGATCTATAAAGTAAACTGAATTCAAACATAAGCAATGCTTTATTGGGTTACAGCAAGCAACCTACCAAATAGGGAACTGGTACAAACAGATTGAACAAGACTCTCTTTTAACAGAGATGTGTGGTGACAAGACAGCTTCTTTCAGTTTTTAAAACAAGTACCCAAAATGTTAAGTAAACCACTAAAAAAAATAAAATAAACCATTACAACACCAATGACAGACAATATTAAAAATGTGCAGGTTTGTTTAACAAATTTCTGCATAACATTAGAAAACAAGTTATCATAAATTAAAAAAGAATGATTTCTTTTATTTTGCAAAGCAACACAAACTTTTAAAAACCAGCTATACTTTACATAGAGCTACTGTTAAAACAGGTGAAAACAAGCTGAAAATTTAAAGGACAGCCAAAAAAATACACAACCCAGTTTCACCTGTCAGCAACACCTTCTGCTATCGAAGGGGTTATGTTAGTTTTATGTACAGCTTTAAACATTGCGGCATACCACAAATAAACCTTAATAAGGTCAAAATAGGACCCTCTGCAAAAAAGGGTGAGTTGGCAAGTGTCAGTCCCATCCCAGAATTACAAGTAGTAATAGTTACAGTATGTCTTTATTGTACACCAAAACCTACTTCCAATGGTTTATCTCTCCCAAAGATGCACATAAGCTTTATTTTATTCTTCTTCTGTTTGGGTTTTTGTTTTATTTGTTTGTATTTAAGTAATGATATTAAGAACATGTCTGGCTCAAAAATGAGAATGACATACCTCCCTTTTGTTCTGGATACAGTGATGTAGCTATCTCAACATGCTCACTGACAAACCCTAAAAGAGAAAATCATTATGTACCATGTGAAAAACACAAACCACCTCTCTCAGTTCAGACTCAGTACACAGTATATTGCCAACTCTATCCAATAGGATAAATATCTAAATTTGGTTTAAATTCTTAATATATTCTCTCTTTACAAAGTTCCATCACATGAAACCAAATTGCTTATTTACTGTTTGAGGCACAACATGACCCCAATTAGACAATTCACTATAAAGAGTTGTTCTTTAGATGTTGTGTCTGTAGAGGTTTTACGTGATATTCATAGATTTTCAGCGCAGGCCCCAGTTTTAATGAAAGTCCAGTCAGTACATCATTTCTTGTCATCAACAGTAATGATTTGCCATCAATTTCCTATAAGAAGAATTAAAGAATTGATAAAGAAAATGTACAAGTCTAATAGCTGAGAACAGTCATGCAACAAATGGAAGACTTCTCACTGATCCTCTGTAGTAAAGAAATAGTAGCCTTTTACTTTCCTGAAATAATTGTTTGCAGTTGCTAACTTCTGCTGTTTGGTTTTCCAAGTGCTTACCTGTGCTGACTAAAGCACAAACACTATTTAGCCAAGCACAAAACCCAAATCAGCCTCATTTCAAAACTCCCTCCTTGTACATCTGTTTGAAGTTAATAGGTACATGTACAGCTTGCATAACTAATGCCATTAAGCAAAGGACATACTTAGGGAGAAGGCACTGAAATGAGTTTCAAAATTACCATTGACAGCAACGTGCAAGTTTGAACTAGTCAGTATCTGCTAATACCTTCAGGTGCATGCTTTAAACAGCCAACTTCCTACACGTCCTGCAGGGAAAAGGAGACTCCTGCAATCAGAACTTTTAGAAGTATCTAACTGCAGAGCTCAGCAGTATGAGAGAACTTCCTTCACCTACAATGGAAAAGGCAGCAACTTCCCAGGTTGAATCTCCACAACTGCTAAATTCCACTTTTAAATCATAGCATTTTCATTCTTTGTTCTCTCTCTCTCTCTCTCTTTTTTTTTTTTTAATGTTTGTTTCCTCTCTCAAATATTGTCTTTCTGACCTACTTAGATTAGAAATCCCATAGGCTTTTTTTCCTTCCCCCCAACTGATAAACCTGTCATATGTTTGCAAATTAACTGTAAATGATTTTCCATGGTTCAAAAAGGAAAGGAATCCACATCTCACAACTCCCTCCTGTTTCAGATGCTGGACTATCCTTTTATTTGTAGTCACAGAGTTCAATCACTCCAAACTACCCAAGAATCAAAAGCTACAGCTACAAAGCAATGCATTCACTGGTGCCTCACAAGGTCATTACAGCCCAAAGATGTCTTTAATGTTATGATGTTCTCTTGCACTGGACTTCACTTTGTTGCATTCTTTTCTAGTTTTAATTAAAAAATAAATTTGAATTTGGCATCAGTAGCCAAGAAGTTCAAATGCCTGCAAATATTGTTGTCTGTTACCATATATCACCACAATTTCATATTTTTATAAATACCATAGATAAATACCACACATAAAACAATCCCACTGCAGTATCTCTCTTACAAACATTAAACATTGTTTTGGAGATGTTATATCTTTGGCTACAATTTAACACACACACACAAAAAAGACAAAGATGACACATTAGAGTTAACAGTAACTTGTCTGGACTGATCTCTCTCATGATTTGATAAAGTTAAAAATACAAGATAGATAGAAAAAGCATAATAAAGTCAAACATCTGCTGAAAGTGGAATTTCTTTAAAGCGTCACAAAGAGATAACTGCTAATCCCTCCAGAAGACCACAGTGTAACAGTGTTTCTGAAAATATCACATTTCCAGTAACTTTTTACCCAATTATAACAGGTACCTCCTTCCAACTTCTGTTCAGAATGTTAATAGTTAAAAACAGTTGACATTTTTTTCATTTCCATTTGTCACAATCCTTCCTTTGGAAATTCTGACACCACTGAGTACTTTGTTCATTGATACAACTGATCTGAAGTTGCCTTTTTCACTGCCGTTCAATGATGCTATGGAGTAAGAACAGCCTCCAGCTTGGAGGGATCCGAATGAAGAAAATCCAGTACCTGGAACAGGAGAAACTCCATGAATAGGTAGAGAGAATTTATTTCCTTTTCCTTCTTCTTCCACAGGGTTTCCCATGGATTCAAGAAATGCTGGGAAGTAGATCATCTAAGGATTTCATTGAATGGAAAACTGATCCTCTAAGCATATCTGAGTAGAAATGAGTAAATATGTATTAAAATTCCAGTGTGTTACATCTCTATGTCTACTTCATGGTTTACTTCCAACTCTTTTTGTTTTCTTTCCCCTTAAAACTGCTTTCACAGATTCACGATTGCCGTTCCACTTTTTAGCACCAGGTAAGACTTTGTATGCTTTGGAGACTTCTATGAATTTCTTCTCTGCTACTCCACTATTTTCTGGATATTCTTCAGGATGCAACTTCAGTGCCAGCTTTTTGTATGCCCTTTTAGTGCCATCTAGAGAAGCATCCCTCTGCACATCTAGAGCTAACAGTAGTTTCATGATGACCTCAGCTGCAATAGTCAATGTACTGTCTTCAGCAAATCCCTGCATGACCAGTCAAGAGTCAGGTCTGCTTTTTCACCAAGTGACTGAGAACTGCCATGTTTTACATCACAGCTGACACAGAAGTATAGCAGTCAGCATGCCCACATGCTCCTCCATGCCATGGATCTGCTGGAAGATGGCAGCAGATACCAGCTAACGTTGAATTGCAGTTTCCCTTCTGGTAAGGGATTGCAGTGAGAGGCACTAAACTATCTTTGGGTTCCTTAGGCTCATCTGCATAACACAATCCTAATGATAAGAAACTGCATGGGTAGTAGTGAAGGTAAAGCACTGTTAAAAAGATTCCATCTTCAAGCAAGCCAAAGTCCCCTGTGCTCCCAAGGCTCCTAGAGAAAACCTCAGCTATGTACTTGCAGATAACAGTTTTTTGAAGATGTTCACACTCTCACCAACATCTGGTCTGCCTCTCTTTAGTTATCCTGTGTGCCCAACTTCTTGGCTTGATGTTATGGTTTTGGTTATTGGGCAACATCTTCTAGTTGAATCTTTACAGCTTGCTGACATCAGAGAAACTCCAAGAGAGAACAACATATAACCATCACACAATCATCATGTCCTACCAGCACTTACTAGAGTTATCAAAAACATTCTGTAGTCTTTGAAATGTTTTTTTCATCTTCCTCAAAATGTATAAGAAAAAAAACAAACCATATCTTACAAAATCCTTTGAGTCACTTGCGTCATACAAGTCCGGATGTATTTAGATTCATTAAAAGTGTGGACTCAGTTACTGTTATGTAGAAGCCGAATGTATTAATATTTCTTGAGGTTACATTTTGAAATACAGATGTCTTGCAAGAAAACCGTTGTGCTAACCCTTCTGAAATGGTTCAGTGGAAACAACTTCTCAGTGCTGTAGGTGAATTGGGATACTTCCCTTCACCACTTACAGCCTCGTTCCCCTTCCAGTACATATCCATGGCAGTGGCAGATCAAGCAAATTTCAGATTTTAGGACTCAAACAAGCTGCAGAACAAATGGCATTTAAAATCAGAGACGGCCACAGTTTCAGCTGCACACCTTGTGACTGCCATACCTGGAGAGCCTGTAAGTTCCTGATAACAAACACCATAAGTATACAGAGTTAAAATTATTGTCTTCTAAACAGTGCAGAGGAAACAAAACAACACTGCTGTTAAGAGGCTAGAGTCAGGGTTGTTCCTGGAGCAGACAGGGAACGGTCAGGTAGATCTGGTTCTTGCCTGGAGAACCAGGCACTTGATGCTCTTTATGCTGCTAAGTGAATAGAGGTGGAAGGGAGTGGCAATGATTTCCACCACAAATGTCCATCTCACATCTCCTGGTTGTATCTTGGTGGCACCTGCCAGCTTCTCTCCAAACCTTCGTCATAAAGTGGAGTTAGCAGCAAAACCAAAACCCTATTTCTGCCCATGGCAGCTTGCTGCCCGTCTAACCTAGCAGAGCCCTGGGAATATATTGCTAAAAATAAGCTTACTTCAGCTTTCCTCCTGAAGCCACTTGCCATCACTGCAGAATACTAACAAAACCTGTACATGTCACTTCTACATGCTATTTTCCATCAGGCTGTTGCAAATTGCTTTGCCAAAACTCCTGAGCTAGCCTTACCTTGCTGCTGCAAGATCAGTAGTAATTACTGCAGTATTATTGACAAGCCAGCTGGGGTGTAGAGAGGTTAAGGCATGTGATGAAAGTCAGAGGTGTCTGTTGGAATAAGGAAAAAACCCAGGGGCTGCAATTACTTGGCTTGTGTTTTTCTTAAGTCACGTTTCCAGGGTTGTTGAGAAGACATGAATGCTGCTATTAAGGAACTGATAAATTTAGGTAAACAATCAAAAAAAGCCTATCTTCAAATACTCAAAAATTATTAGCAGCTGCAGAAAAAACATCTCTGCCTCCTGCCAGAGAATTACTCAGCACCAAGCTTTTCACCTCCCAGAACAAAGAGCTAAATTTAGATACTTCCTTATACTCATCAGTTCCAATCAGGTGGGACTTCACTGCCCAGGTGCAGAAGGTCAGCAAGATTATTCTAATCAACATTAACTCTAGTTCAGTTTAGATGTACTGCTCTAAAGCAAAGTTGGCCATATCTTGCTCTGGCTCAGGCCTTCCATTTTAACAACTAAACATAAATGTTCGTGGAATGAATCACAGAAGGGTTTGGGTTGGAAGAGACCTTACAAGATCACCTAGAATTCCAGCCCCTCAGCTGTGGGTAGTGTAACCTTCCACTAGACCAAGTTACCCAAAGCCCCATCCAAACTATCTCTACAATTAATTTCCTGGTTCTTGCACACAGACTAACAGATTTATTACAGAATGTGCTGAACTGACAATCTGCAGATGTAAGAACCTTCTCTATGGAAGAAGTGAACCACAAGCCAAGTTAGCAAACACCCCTATCCTTCCTCTCTGATATACTTTACCGATGAGCTGACAACTGAGTTACCAAGGAGCTACATGACAGCTATGCTCTTTGTAAAACTGACAAAAGAAACCATTCATTAGCACCAGAATGTGTGTGTACAGTGTAGGAACTTGTTATACTAACTAGTTGAAGCTAACTCTGGGGGCAATACTGCAAAGGCTAAAGTTGTAACAATGACTTGTGAGACTTGTTGCATACTCCCACAATTGTATTTCTGTGGAAAGCAGTCCCTGACTGTCCCTTTAACTGATTTTATTCCAGTAGGCTTTCCTTGATTTATAAAGGCAGATGGAAAATTCTCCAGTTCATAGCTTTTTCTCAGGTAAAGGGTATGCTGCAGGATCTAAACTCTCCAGGTCTTCCTGATGCTTACAACCTCCCTTCCACAAGCACCAGAAATGAAGACCCAACCTCTTCATCAGACTGGAAGTCCTACAGACATGCTGCTCCTGTGCCTGAAAAGATTATTCCCCTTAATTGCCAATTCACTCTTTCCCTGTTCATTTGCACTGCCAAGTTCAGTGGAACACAGAAACCCTTTTCATTCCCAAAGGCAATTAGTGTGTTAGGAACCCTGGATTTTATGAGTACTCGTGAGAGTATTTGCACAGAATACATATGAAGAAGGAAATTACCATTCACATTTCAAAACAGACCAAGCGAGAAAACTTGTTTAGAATCCTCACCTTTCAGATGACATTTCAAACACAGTCCATCTCATTATCCACATCCTGTAACATGATACTATTAAACTCCCATGGGTTTTCATCCAATAACATAGCAAACACCATTTAATGGTGTATCACCAGGTCCATGGCAAAAATGTGCAATGGGAGAAGGTGGTGGCAGTTGAAGTGTTTCCTAGCAGATTTACCTGTTCTTGAAAAGCGCTGGCTTGCTCTTCAAATCCAGCTGTCCTGAAATAATTCACAACATCTATAACAGCCCAGTCAGCAGGATCTGGAGGTCTCCCATTTTCTACTGAACTGCAAAATACAAACCCAGACAATCACTACATTTCCATAGAGTACTTGCTGCTTCTTTGTAGACAACCCACATACATTCCCTTCTCTGTTCCAGGAAAAGTACCCTTCAGCGCACCTGCCACCACTACAATAGAGAAGAATCACTGCTTTGCTGTTCCATTTCAAACACCTGACACCAGAGACAAACGACATACTTCTCCCTTCAGAAAAGAAGTGTATGAATATTCACATCAGCCAAAGGCAGTCAGTCAGGACCTTTGCCAGTGGGTGCACTGCCTTTGCAGAACAGAGGCTACCATGCCTGCAGTACACGGTCTCTCAAGACTGTAGTTTGTTTTCAGCTATCAAGCATTTATATAGAACTGCAGAATGCAGATTACTCTTTTCCAAGATGAGACTGTGCTATATTGTAACATAGGCAGGCACTACTGGAATCTACCTTGTAAAACAAGAAAATAGAGGCACCATGATTGCATTAATTGCTCGATATAGAGTCTCTTCCAAAATTTCTTTTTAACTTTTCTTTGGAGAAATCCAGGGACTATCTAAACAGCTCAGAATGCAAAAAAATACCTGTTCAACACAATCAGAACAGACTCCTTCTGTGATTGACCTCAAGCAATTACTTTCCACAGTAGCAAGACAATCATTCATGTTGCTACTCTTACCCTGCATTTCTTATCCTCAGCCTGCCATCATGTTATCTCAGATAACCTTCATGTACCTGCGAACTCTTGGTGAAACACATGATGAGCTTGACTGCCTGTCCTACAGCAATGTAGGAAGATGAAAAACAAAATGTCAGTCAGTAGAAAATAAACTTCTACAGCATGCTTCTCCAGCTAGATGCCCCATGCTTACAGGCCAGACATTTTCCACTGTCCTGCATACTTAACCACAGTGTTAATGAAGAAATAACAAAACCATACAGATCAGAGTATCAGATGAACAGCAAGCTTAGATTACACTCCTCTGTCAAGGTTTTTGCTCTGTCCTTCAAATGTTCCTATTCCAGTTTTCACCACCTCTGCTCCTGCTTGACTTGTATGTCTTTCAGCAAACTCACTGGGTGAATCAAGGGCCAACCATTTTTTAAAACCAGCCATGAAGAGAAACGAGTAGAATCACACAAGGTGCTTTAGATTACTGTTTCTACAACACTTCTATTTCTATGACCACGTGAACGTGGTGAGCACTGATTTTTACTTCTCCCTTACCTCTTGGAACACACTTATCAATATGGCAACAGTATTCTGGCCCTAGCAGCTCAGCCTCAATATCACACTGTATGCTGTAGTCAGCCTTTTAAAAGCAGTTTCTTGCACTTATTACATAGAATATATACACATTTCGGAGCACAGAACAAAGGCCAGAGTTTCTTACTTGCTCATGAAGTAACAACTTCATGAATTACTTTGCTGACTGGGATTGCAGAGAAAGGCAACACTTGGCAAAATTTTAAATGAGACTATCTGACCTTATCAGAGCTGCACCTGAATTTTTTTTTTTGGCATTGTGCACACTGAGGTGTAAGAAGTAAAATGCTGTGAAAAGCACTGTATAAAACCCATGTATATTTGTAGAAGAAAGATTTAAGAATTATATTTTTATCTTTCCTTTTTCACCTGATAGACACTTCCAATGACGTCTAATTTTAAAAATTAAAAATAAACAAACTAAACCCCAAAAACTCAGTATTAAAAGAAATGCTAGAATAACAAATTATTTCTAAACAGTAAATGAATGACTCAATCTGTCAAAATACCTAACTGTATTTTGTTTACTTCCCAAAGCATTTTCATTTCAAACTGCGATCCTCCCACAGTGTCGTATTTCAGCCCAAGTGTATTGGTTCTTCATACTGCTCTTCTTTTACTGCTAGAGAATGTAGAGTTTGGTCTAGCCCCATCCCAGGCCCAGCTGCAATGGCTTAAAGGACTCTGCCTTAGTCATTCCTAACCTCAAAAATAATGGCAAGTTCCTATGTCATGGAATAGCATCGTGCTGGACTTCAAGGAGAGCCAATTTCCACAGATACAGCTGCAGAAAATTCACAGGCATGTGGCATACTGTTGAGGGCTGGCTGGATTTTAACTCATCTACCCACACACATGCTCATTTGGCTTCTAGACAGCCTTCTCCTTGCCCTGTTGTTGCACACAGCTCTACTCTTCAGACAAGGAGAGGGAATATATATGAGCCACAGATTAGCCATACATCAGTTTATGCCAGACATTCTAGACACCCTAAAACCTTAAGAGAGCTAGTATGTTAGGCATTATAATCAGATGTTTAGCTAGGTGTGCTAACAATGAATAAAGATTTGACTTGTCTCCTGTTTGCCACTGTCCCTGTGCCTTTATTGCCATCATGTGGCTGAAGTGGTGAGGCCTAGAAGGATGTAGCTGTGAACAAACAGATTTTAACCAAGCTATTTATGACCTCTTCAAGAAAGTGCTGAACACTTCCCTAGTAGATAGGCAAACATACATACTGTATACTTTTCTTTAGAAACTAAGCTTATGCTCTGTTTAATTATAATCACTACCAGCTTTAAAAAGCAACCGTTGCAATTAGTAGTTGAGTCTTTACCTAAGCCTTGGGGGAAAATGACTAAATGTAAGCTCTGACTGCTTCCCTTCTCACCTCTGCCATGGAGTCTCAGGTGTAAAAGAAAAAAGGGTAACTGAAGGTGGCTTCTGAGGGACATACAGAGTATAATCACTGCATGTCACTAAACAGGGGAACACCTTTTATATTGGTGTGGTGAAGCCAGAGTCTTGAGATAAAGGGGAAGACACAAATTTTATTGGCTACCAGCAGATCTTTTGATGCTGTGTCATAATCAGGTGTTGCAACAGTATCCTGAAGAGACTATTATTATTATTATTATCATTTATATAACTTGGTGCCAAGGAACCTAAACATTGTCACATTTTTATGGACAGCTCCCGGCAAAGCGATCTGAAGGACAAGAATGAGGTACTGCTTCGTAGAAGTGCTGCAGCCTGAGAGGACAGGTGACAAACTCTCTCTAGTTCCTTTCTTTGTGTTACTTACCACCAGAGCATCTATAACCCTAAAACAACATAGCTGTTTTTCCACAAAGAAGTTCACTTTCCAGATAGTAAGTTCAATTAGGACTCGCAATCCCAGCTGAAGAACTGGTGACCTTCAAGTTTAAGAAAATGTCTCTAAAACAGTTCCTATCCCTTAGTCTGCAGCCCACCACGCTGAAGAAAACTGCAGAGTGGTGCACATTGTGTCTTTCTTTCCCTTATTCCCACCATAGGTCTGAAGAGGGAATCTGTCTGTTTAGGGCTTCTTCAGCAAACAGCTTAAAATATCTGCTTCAGAAGGGACACATGCTGCTTCTCAGCTCAGGATGACTGGGCAGTCAGCAGAGAGATGCACACATCTCCTTAAAAAAAAATCGGAGGAGGGACCCTTCTCCCCATCAGGCATTGGATCTGGAAAGCACACAGACACCTCAGGAACCATTTGCTGCATTGACACTTGCAAGTTCTTCCTTGGGAGTTTCATCTCATCAGTCAAAAGGATGGTGAGAGGAGCTTTCCCCACAACAGCAGACAGATGAATGTGGGCACAGTATTGGTGGCTGTGCTATCACTTGCTCTGGTCTCTATCTGAGATGAGAAATAAATGGAAAAAGGAATACTACCAACTTATGAGTTTCTGCACTGCTCCATTCCTGTACTGTCCTCCTGCGTACCACTTTAAATCACTTCAGTGCCCTAGACTCTTTTATTTAGAAGTAGAAATGCAATAAAACTCATCAAGAACACAGAATGGTAGAAATGAGCAAAGATGGAGGTCCCCACCCTTGCCAACCATATTAAGCCAATGGAAAAATACAATCAAAATTCACATGCTGTTTACATGAACCAAACTCTAAGGAATCACTTACTTTTTGACATCCAGAGAACCATTTTCCTTGTTTTCCATGTCAACAGTTAGCATGGAGAAGAGAGATGTCCTCAGCAGCTATCAACAGGGAAAAAAAGCTGTGTTTAGTTACTGGCTGTATGAAACAAAACAGAACCAAACCAACAACAACAATGTCACACAACAGAAACAAGTATTCCATAGAAATGCAACTGTTTCCATCTGAAAGCAAAAGTGTTGTCAAAGACCACTTCCCTCAAAACCTTGGCAAAGCCAGTAACACCAAATTAATTAGGAAAAGTTTGCCTGTGCTTTAAATGCAGGAAATAGCACTGCCCTTGATTTTCAGACACCCGGCATCACAAATGGTCCTCTTTTAAACTAATAAGATTTTGATCTAAACTACATAGGGAAAGACCAGGCTGCAGTCTGGCTAGGTACCAAGCATCTCACGGTGCCTCCAAGCAACCTGCTGTGCTGAGGATCCCAAGGAGAAGCACAGCCCTACTCCCAGCGAGGCTTGGAAATCTATGTCCTTGTTTTACAAATGGGAACCTGAAACACCGATGAGGAGTGCGATTTCTCCCGCAGTCACACACAAGCTGGCAAGCCGAGTCACTGAACGAGCCCCAAACTCCCAAGGCCTAATTCTGCACCTTCTCCGTAACCCATCCTTCCTGTGCTTCTCGCTGCTTCGTCTGTACACGCTGAGCTCGGAGGGGGAAAGGACCGTACAAAGGACACGGGAGGAAAGCCATCCCGCTGCCTGCTCTCGCCGCGCCGAGGAAGGCACGGAAAGCAGCCCAGCCTCCTCCTGCTGCTCTCAAAGGCATTTCTATGCCGGGGAGCACCGTAACTACCCACGGGCTCGGGATGTTCCTGTTAATGGACGCCGGCGGTGTGTCACAGCGCGTGGGGAACTACAGAACAGGGTAACCGCGCTCTTCGGCTCAAACTTTGCAAAAACAGACGATAGCAATTAATGCCTCCGCTTACAAAACCAGGGGAAAGAAAGGCTCCTTCATTCGGCAGTCACCAGCACCAAAGTGGCGGCGAGGATGCTCCCTCCTCGCCGAGCCCGCAGCACCCGGCGCAGCCCGGGTGAGGGCACGCGGACGGGCACGGGCTCCGGGCCGGGACGGAGCTGCCCGCGGCCCCGCCCGCACCTGGGGGCTCCCGGCGGGCGCTGCGTGACACGCGTGCACCATCTTACGAGCATCTCCGGCAGGCAGCGTGGCAATACGCCGCCGTTATTTTTTCGTGCGGGAGGAGGAGGGGAAAGCAAGACGGACGGACCTACCTATGGGCAACTACACCGAAGCATGGCTACGCGCTGCTCCGGCGCGGCGGAGCCCCGGCCGCCAGCCGCCCGCCGGCAGCGGGGCGCTCGGAGGCGGCTCCGTGTGGCTGCGGGCAGCGGCCCCGCCTGGCTCCCGGCCCGCGTGACGCCGCCGCCCGCGTCATGGCGGCCGATTTAAAGGCGCCGCGCCTGCCTGCCTGCCTCGAGCTGTAACGCTGCGCCGGGGCTGGCAAACGACTCTGCTGATAAGCTTTGGAAAAGGGCCTCGGAAAAATAGATGGGAAATAGGAACAACCAGACTTCGGAAGTTGCATCAAACCGCTTTCTGAAATGAGTTTGTCGTGGACTGGTTCTGAAAGCAGAAAACAGAGCAGCCATTCTCTTGCAATTGCACTTTTAAATTGTTTTACTCTGTCACACTCTTTAGTTATTTCTTTTTATGAGTTTCCCCAGATTCAAGAGGTTTTCTGGCAGCATTGGAAAGTTCCCACGGATGACACACTATTAGCATGAGCTTGACAGAACCCTACCTGCACCTGCACAGTGCCCCAGTAACTGCCCCCACCACCCTTAACAGTACCAATTTGCTATCAGTACAAAAGTCATTTCGGTATCACCCCCAGGAACAGCTGAGTGCACCCTGTATTTACAGACAGTGATCCAAGCCCCAAAACTGTGAACCAGACACAGCACAGTACTTGGAGGAAAGGCATAGCTGAGCCCACAGTCTGTAGACATGGTCCCCCCTCAGCATTTCATTTTGCTTTAACCAAACAGACAACCAGAGCATACAAAAACTATGCAAATAACATGATGAGTATTGATAAGATTGCTGAAAACAAACAGCAGCAAGAGTCCTCCCTGAGAAGACAAAGCATTAAACATACTGCACCCTAAAGAAAACCCTCTTTACCTCACATCCTGGTGCATACAGTATAACATGGTATATTTCCGTTGGACAACTCACACAAGGCAATTCTTTTTTGTCTCTTGAGAATTAAGCGCTCTAAACGAGGCCGTACGAGTTTTCCGCATCAGCTGATTTCTGACTTTGGTAATGAACTGACATTTGAAGCTACAAACATAGACCTTTACTCTTGCTCTCCCGTGCTTTCCATCATGTTCTGAATTACTCTTTGGAGCATTCAGCATGAGGCACACAGCATAAAAGACCTTGAGCAGCAAGGAGAGGAAGTTTAAGGAAACCGGCTGTGGAAGAATTCAGTGTGGAATATGATCTGCAGCTTGCATTTTCATTCATTAGGGTAATTTAATTAAAGCAAGATTATGTCTGGAGGGAGGCAATGCAGGAAAGTGAATTAAGGGTTTTGTTTGACTACTTGCGTCCCGCTTCTGGCCAAAAAACGTTTTTAGGCCATGTGAGACTGAAGCAGGAGCAGTGCTGGCTGAGCCAGGATGGGGATCAGCTCTGCCTGACTGAATTTCTCCCATTTCTCAAACGTGAAGTCAGTGTGGATTATTGTACACAGTGATCTTATCTTCTGGGTATTGGGGAGTATCTGTTTTTTGCTGAAAGCCCAGCACTGACAGCTGGGTGTGCAAACACACTGCACAGCTGAAATGGGACAGCACCGAGCTCCAAACTCCAGCTCTCCCAGAGCTGAAGGAATGGTCCCTTTTAGATCCTCCTTCTTCCTGTATAAAAACATGACTAAACACATTCTTTGGGAAAGTTTGGTGAGAAAACAGTGAAGGAGTTCTGTGCTTTCAGCTGGAGGAAAGCCAGGAGTGCTCTACTAGGCAAATCAGCCTTACGTGGAGCAGAACAGGTCACACATCTCTGTCCGTAAAAAAAAACCTCTCCTTTGGACATACTCAGTGAAAACCAGGTAGCAAGAACTCAGTGCTGCAGTGGCCCAGTACTGAAGCAGCCCCTCTGCCTGGGATGAGGGAGCAGGCCAGTCCTGCCATTACTGCCCATGCATGCCCTGACAACTGCCTCTGGGATGGCATCTGTGGGGCTGCTGGGAGCTGACACTGCATCAACACTGAAAGGGCAGCCAGGCTGGCCAGGATGATCGCAAGGACAACTAGCACCTTCTGCAAAGAGCTTGCAGTGAGGCTTCAGGCAGAGACATTGCCAAGAATTTGGGTGTGGGGAGGGTTGGGTCACTTTAAGCAGTTCTTGTCACAGGTGTGGAAATTGCACAGGTTGATAGTGGCTGTTTGCTGCTCAAACTTGTCATTATTCCTAGCCTACTAAAACCAGCAGTCTAAAAACAGTATAAAATTCCTTTTGCATAACTTCCTTCTGAGCAGTGCAGGATGAGGAAGGGACCTCCAAGCCACGGGGGCTGCCCTGTCCAGGAGATGGACCCCACGCAGCCCAGCACTGCATCTCAGCCTGCACCCTGCTTCTCCAGACAGAAGGCCCGCGCTGCACTCCTCTCCATTGCTGGTCAGGAACTTCTAATTTACTGTCTGCATGACCAGGCCATTTCAATCTCCCTGAAATAAGCTCTCCAATTTCTGAGCTCATTGACCTTTCCTCCCAAGGCCTATTCCCCTCACAGGGGCAGACACGTGGAGCTGCTCCCATGGGTGCAGTAGGATCTTGGTATTACCTTCCACAATCCTTATGTGCCCTAAATACCCCAGGTTCAAACTGCATTTACACTTCTATCACATACCCACCACACCCACATAACATTGTTGCTTCATGTCATCCTGGGATTTTAAAATATCTCAGAATCCTTTCTGTAGTCACCAGCAAATGCTGTGCATCCAGAAAAAGGAGAAATCTCCATTACCAGCCCTGGTTGTACCTTTCCAACACTTCATTTGATGAAAGCTCTTTCCTCAGTTATACACAAGGTCTTTTCCACTCCAGTCTGCTCTCTTTCTGGCTTGCTTTAATGCAGCATCATCACTTAACTTGATCCTCAGTACCAATTGCTGGGTCCCCGTCCTGCTCCGCCCTCCTCAGGCACAGAAGGGAGGTGGTATGAGGGATAGTTCCCAGCTCCAGTCTGCTCACCAAGTCCAGTTGTAAATTTTCTCTCTGCTACTCCTGTGGTGGCCAGGAAGGCCATCTAAAAACTCTGCTACGATGTCTTCCTCACTGCCACTTCTGACCTACCAGAGTTCTCTGCATGATCAAGCCTTCACACATTGCTCTGAAGTCCTGCACAAAGCCCAAAGAAAGGGCAAAACTGGCGCTGCTGTCAGACAGATGTGGGAAGAAAGGCACAAACCCTGTGCCAAGAATTCAGCATGCCAACCCAGGACTAGTTTCTAACGAACCTAACTCCCCTGCTGCAGCCTGAAGGGAAGGATGGGGAGACTCCCTGTCTTATGCAGATGGAGAGACCCTTAAAACTTTTGATTCTGTTTTATTGATGATCGAGCATGAATTTCAATAGGAACAAAGCTGAGCAAGAACAGGTATGAACCTCCTTTTTTTATAGCCTCTTAACATCAGAAAAGAAAAATATAATAGATAGGGAAAGGCTCAATTAGAGCATTATGTTCAATCACATTCCTTGCTTTTCCTGTTTTACACTGCATTTGTCACTGCTGTAAGCTGCAGCACTTTTAGAGATGGATAGGGACTACCAGGAATCTGTGCTTTCCAAAAAGGGCCTCATGCATACACTGGCTGCACCCTGGGGGGTTCCACAGCTGACTTCTGAGGGAGCAATGCTCTGTGATGCATCCTGAGTAAAAAGCACACTCATTCCTCGAGTAATGGCTTTTTAACTCCATTGGTACTGTTTAGGGACACATTATCCAAATGCTCAGTTACTATGCCAGGATCCTCTTTATACTGCAAACATTATTCAGTCTTGTTTTGTAAACATATAAATCTCCAGGAAGATGACTGGAACTGCACCTTCCTCACACACAGATACAGAAGAAATTTCACCACACTGCAAGGCCAGCGGCACCTTTCTGATTGTGTTTCCTGTGGTTTGCAAAGCTGAATTGCTTAAGCAAATCTCCCTGCATGTGAATTATATTCACTTCACTTAGAATTTCCTGCCCTACTTGTTCTGTTGTGCTCCTTCTTTTTCTGGTAACTGTTCTATATTTAACAAAGCTACTATCTGGACATAAGTACTTGCTAATTAAGCATGTACTTTATATCAAGAAATCACTGTATAAAACACAACCCCATGTCATGTAACTGCCTGGCTAGTGATAACATAGCAAGCTGCTTTTAAACATTATTCCATTGAAAGACCAGCATTACAAAATCCAGCTTAATAAAGATATTTTGAAGAAGAGTAGCTCAGGTATCTCAGTGAAATAGCAGTTCCATCTACAGGAGATCTGAATGGTTGCAGTTCGGTTATATAAAATGAGACCAATGAAGAAGAACAACAAACATGCTTCCGAACACAAGAATGGAAAAAAATCAGTAATAGGCAGAAAAGTGTCAATAAGATACAAGCAGAAATTGAAGCTATATTTTAAATACTGTGTGAAGGAATCAGCACTAGAATAGGAGCTTGATGGCTAGTTTGCTTGCCACTTACCAGGAGTCCTTTTTTTTTTTTTTTTTGCCCCGGGAGCAAGAAGCCCACCTATAATTGGGAAAATAACAAAAGCCTAATGCTGGTACCTTGCAGTCCCAGTGCTTTGCTTGGCGACCAGTGGTGACAGGGCAATTTGCATACCTACAGGTCCCTGCAGGTCTCACAGAACACCTGCTCAAAGACAGAAGAGATCCATACTCAGTTCAAGGAAACATCCATCACAGACACATAGATAAGCTGGAAAATATTTTCTGTAGAGGCAACCCCAAACACCTCCTCCATTTCTAAAAATACCAATTTATTATTTATTTAATAGTCCCTCAGGACTGGGTGCTATTAAAACAGAAAACACTCTGACCCTAGCTTCTAATTAGAATAGAATTAAACAGTCCTGGATTTTTAGGAGAATTTTCCTGCAGCTGGTGCAGACATATAATACAGAAGAGCACTTTTGTTCAAGTTAATGTCAAAAACTTATTTTTTACTGACATAAAACCCAGTTAAAAACACTGCAAGCATTAGTTACTAATTAATTCATAAAGAATTTTAAGGCAAATCATAATACATAAGCAACAAATCCTCATGGTTGGTATTTCGTACATTACCTCCTTATTATCTGAATGCTCCTATGCAAATTTCTTGTTTGCTACCATTCGTCAATGGGCACTTTGCAAGCTGCCTGTTCTTCCTACACACTGCAGCTGGCACTTCTCACACATCCTGATCCGCATCACTTCCACATACTAGCAAATGAATGCAAATAGAGCATTTTGGAATTGAGAAGTCACGTTAAAGTAGAATTGGGATCCATTTTAATTTACAGATTTTTGTTGTAATCTGGAGCATAAAAGAAAATTTCCCAGCAAAACTTTCCTGGTAAGGACAGAGCTGAAACAAATCCCTCAGGCAGATACCAGCTCCTTTTAACTCTGAAGCAGACTGAAATCTTCAGGCCCATCTTTGCCACATCTGCTCTAGGTGGATCTGTAGGGCTGCCATCTCGGGCCTGCTGCCTACAGGCCCACCAACATGGGCTATTTCCAGCTCCCCCTCAGCGAGGTGGCTCTCTCAGGCAGTTCTGAACACCTGCTGCAGCAACAGGACAACAGCAGCTTTGGGAGCCTTGGCACTGAGCAGGGCCTGGCCCATGGGTAGGCAGCTGGACCCAAGGCTTCTGGCAGCATATCCTACTGCCTGCCCCTCTGCTTTTGGCTTAATGCTTGCCAGGGACAAATGGGCAAGCAGGGCTATAGCCACAAGGGCTGTGTTCATTAGTAAGCAGTATAGTCCCGTAGGTCTGGAGTTACAAAGCAGAACAGCACAAACACCCTCATGTCTACACAACACAGATTTTAAGTGCTTTGCTGGCATTAGCCTTAGTTTAACCTGACCCATAACTGTCTAGTAGCAGCTGAAGCATCTTAAACGTGCTTCTGAAGTATTCTGAAGTATGTTCTGAACATTCTGAAGTATGTTCCAATTTATCCAAATGAATTCCAGTTTGTGATCACAGACTATGCCATAGTAACTGGGACCAATTCTGAAGTTTACCTCAGAGCCACACTCCTGCTGCAAACCAATGTGCTAATGTTAACATTTTTTATTTATTTTTTTTTTAACGTTATATAGATACCACATCAAGTAGCTGTTAGGCTGATTCTGCCACCAGGATCCTCAGATGACAGAAAAATTTCAAAAAATTAATATTAACCAAATTGAAGAGCAGAGAGAAAGAAAAGAACAAGTTTTTATTTTCTTAGTGACATGAAGAAAGTGAAAAACAAGACCACCTTGTCAGTGCCTTTCTGAAGAAGCATCCAGAGAATTCACAAGCTGGCAGGAGCTGGATTACTGAACTGGTTTGTTATGGAAGATTTCTTTCCACAATGGTTAATCACTGTGTGCAGAGAGATATATCTGTAGGATATATTAGGTATTAAATAGGTATATAATATATAGGTAATTTATATAGGATATAGGTAATTTATAAGCCATTTAAATATTTTACATTTACAAATCATTTACATAATACAAATGCTTTCACTTCACTCCTTTTCACTGTCTATGAACATATTGCAAAGGAAAAAAAAAAGCAACAGAATAAGCAAAAACAAACCACCAAGCATCTGTAATGCTTTTCATATGTACGAACAAAAGAGTGCCAAAATCAAGTGCTCGGGATCAAAACCAAGCTATCACAAACAGATTTCACACTTGGCTGAGCGTGATTCTGACAAGGTGCATAGAGGTAGAACACACCCTCCATTTCAATCTATCACCATTTTAAAGAATATTGTCTAAGGACACATTTACAGATTGATTTTATATTGTCAAGGGCTTGATGGCAACCACACTGCCGCAGGAATGATCTTGAAGGGAGCATGGAGAAATCACAGGTCTCTCTCACCAGTAATTTTTCCTGGAGTTTTCAAACTGACCAGATGGACTCAGAATGCACCACACTACACACTGGGCTGCTGAGACCTCACTCCACGTGGGTAAATGCACCCTGACAGTGTCCTTTCATCTTCCCAGCACTTTGGGAGCAAAGGAAGATTAACTTCTATCTCCTCGCACAGGAAAACTGCTAATACAGTTCTCTGTCATCAAACTCCTTCCTAAGGGCATTTCTTCTATTGGGTGAATTGTTTTATCTACACTGTCCTTAACAAAGACATCTCATTTTTATACAGGCTACTTCTCAACACAAAGAAGAGAATTTGCAATTAGATAATGGATTGCTGTCATATTATCTAGAAAATCTGAAACATTGCAACCTGAGCACTAATGAGGAAAGTGCAAGTCCACCTCTGGGTTTTTTTTACATGATTCACTGACCAGGAGCTAATGCAATACATCACTTTTAAATTTTAAAACAAAGACACAAATTTTGAAAACTGTTTTTTCTTTTTTTTTTTTTTTTTTCAGAAACATTTTATTTGGCCAGACTGTAAGGCTTCTAAGGGAAATTCTTCTAACTTTGAAATAGTGTACTGGGAGCTCATCCAAATAATGTCATGGAAGCCTCAAATGGCTGCTATCTGCCTTAGGTATGGACTTTATATAGTAGAGAATTATTAAAGTAAACTACCAGTTTCTTTCAGGCAGGCATCCATCCATCAGTTTTTGTAGTCCAGAAAAAAATACACAACACAACAAACCCCAAATACCAAGGAAAGGTAAAAATGTGACTAGACCTCAGATGCAATCAATCATCATCAACTTCAAAAGCTAGGAAAATAAGCTGTCTTGAGATCTTCTGAGATACCTGTCTTATCTAAGAAAATCCTTATATAATTCCTGTGTAAGAAGACATATTGACTATCCTATAGATATTTAACCATCTTTGTGGAATGTTTTTGCTGTGGTCATAATAGAAATGATTTTTTCTCATTTTTTTGGTCAAACGCACAGATGAACTATACACACCCCATTTCCAGAACAAAATCATACTTCTACCAGTTTCCTATGGACTGGATCTTCCCAAATTCTCATCTGGGATAATTCCCCTTTAAGAACAGCAAATTAGAAGAACAGATTTCAATGATACCTTCAAAATACTGGATATGCTGCGTTTGCATGAGAGTTTTAGTAAAAACAGATCATCTAAGGAACTGCAAAATGACTACCTTTAGAAAAAGTAGACATCATTAAAATGCAATATTGGTTTAGACTATGAAACAAACAAACAAACAAACCCACAAAACCACAGCAGTAGGCGTACTACAGGAAAAGAAAAGAGTTGAAGCTCTGATCATAAGCGGGAAGAAGAGGAACTGCATTACCGATGGAGGTATCACAGCCTCTCAGAACAACACTTGCAGAAAAAGCCTCCAGACAGACAATGCCAAGACCATTAACAGTCTTTACTTCCATCAGTTGTTTCACAGCACAATGAGACACAGCACAAATTTGTACAGCAGGATCTGTAGACAATTTAAAAACAGGCAATTATATTTAATAAAAAGTATCGAGTCTGAATGTGAAAATATGAAGACAATATTGCTGATAATGATCACCTTATTTTCTTTTGATTGTCTAACAAGTCCAACTCACTGACTTCACATAGTGCGTTTGATCCATACCGTCTTCTCCAAACATCCTAACTAGTGCAAAGCTTAACGGGTCCCAGCTAGTGTGTGCAGTATGGGTCCTAGCCTTCTCATCTTGTTTCAAACACTAGTTGCAGTGTGTGGTGAGATGCAACGACTCATCGTACATTTTGATTCACAAGGAAGCAGCGTGAGAGTTGTACATAATTTAATTTGCACGTCTGTATATAAATGTTTACTATATCGCACACTATCGCAGCACTTAAAAACATCTAATTATTTGCAAAAATTAGTAAAATACTTTAAAGGATTTAAAAATAAGGGTTTTAATGCAACTGACAAGATAATAAAAAAGCAATTTACTCAATGAGATACAATCCTTTATGTTGGAAATGAAAGTTACATACAACTAGAGTACAATTAAAATATACCATATAGTTCAACACTTAATTCCTCAAATGTGTAAAATTAACAAGCTTCTACTGTCATAGATATACAATTTTTCCATATTGTGAAAATGATTTTTCAAATTAAATACAGGTAACATAATATTCTGCAGTTATACTTCATGACTGTGTTTAAATGAGAGGGTTGTATAATACTCACATTGTCAAATGTACTCACTAATGCCTTGGAAATTGCACACTTCCCCTCCTTTTCCAAAATAGAATCTCATTTCCATACTGAAGTCTATTATGCCATATTGGAAAAGTATTTTACTTTCTAACAGGATTTTCATAAAATTAAAAAATAGCATAATATCATGGCATGAAGATGACTTTCCCACTTATGCCCACGTAGATTGAATCTGGATATCAGACAGACACGTCAGAACAATTTCCTAGACTTCTGTCTTATTGTACACGCGAGATGAGTGTTTACAGTATTTTACAAAACAGAAAATATCTGAATCTTATTAGAATTATGCAATGACTAAAAATTAAAATCATAACAGAATCGAATTGTGATCTCCAACATTTATTAAAATCTTTTAAAGTTCATAAACGACAACAAAGTTACTGTAGAATTTATCGCATACAGCTAGCATACAGCAGCATGTCCTTGGTCTAAATGAAATACAAAAGATTGCAACATTTTCATACAAAGGATTTCTTTAAATTTATTAATGTGACGATATATCTTTGTTACATAAAATTTGCTACAGCAAAGTATCTTATACTTTTCTTGCAAATATGTAAATATGGGTGGATAAAGACTGCGTTCAGTGTCAGCCTCCTAATGATGTTGTGCAAAAATGCTCAACAACCTAAACAGAGAATGTCTGATGGTTCACTTCATACTCTTTTGTAAAATGTCTACAAAAGCATTTCTTAAAGGAGTGTCATACAGCTTAAAAGGAAGGAGTGTCAGTGGTTTATTTGCACTGACATTCAAACAAATACAATGGCTATGTATCAACAGAGCTCAGTTTTATTAAAAACAATTCATCCTTGTATGCAGGTAAATTTACCATGAAGTATGAGTCTAGTTTAAACTGTTTTGATGCGCTGTTTTAAGACAGGTCATTGAGAGAGACAGAATCAAGTGTAAAAATAAAACTACTATGAATAAGTTTAAAAGCAACCCTCAAAAAAGTGCTGAGCCACTGATTATTAACATTGAAATAAATGTGTAAAAGTGCCCAAAGCTAGCACATGATAGCAATCTTTTAAGTCAGTTGGTGAAAGTATACAAAACATAATTAAGCCCAAATGCTTATATCTGTGTGACCATACATTCCGGTTGACTGAAAGAAAGTAGGTTAGAAATGAAGACACAATGCAACTAAAATAAAACCAGCTGTCTCAATTTTAAACTTCATCTCTTTTCTTCATGAATGAAGTGCTGTAATTAAAAAGAAAGTGATTGTAGCAGTACTCCATCCTCAGTTTACTAATATAGTATACCAGAATAAAACTTGGCAATAACCTCTTATTCTTAACAGCTAACAAAAAAATAACCGTGTTCATCCAGCAATGCATCTAGAACATTATTTCGCATTTGCTAAACCATTTGCTTTTCATAAGCCAATGGCAGAGTGCATTTTACTTTTTGTGTTGCTTTGCTTTAACATCATTTTCTATTAACTTTTTTTTAAAGGATGCCTTTAAAAAAATAAATCAAAAAAGGCTTGAAACAAGGGATACTTTGGGAGCACAAATATTGGCTAAAAAGAACCCAACAAAATAAATAAAATCAAAATGAGTCATTCTCTACAATACTGACCAAACCTTCCTTTAAGAATTTAGGGTTACTGTTATTAAAAAAGTCATTTCATATGGCCAACTGAAATGCTGGTAAGTTGACCTGGTTAAATATGGTCCAAAATCCAGACCAGGTGGAATTACTCCCTCTCTTGAGACTGTAAGCCTTTCATGGTACAGTCTGGTTATGGCAATTGACCTACTGCCTGGATGGAAATACAAAGGAAGGAGGCAGTGATGAAAACTGCAGGGATGTAGAAAACCAAGGCACGGGGTCTAGCTACTGTCTCCTACTTAAGCCATCCAATTGATTCTACTGAATTTTGGTCAGTCTCCAGGAAGAAATATTTTTAAGTTAATTTAGCAGACATTTATATGGCGATAAATACTACCTTCAAAAACGCTAAAAATGTTGGCTAGGTTTAGTCTGAGCTACTAAAAAATTATTATTATAAATTGTAGCATCAGACACGAGACAGACAAGAATTATTGGCTGGCACAGACTAGAAGCAACATTTACCTTTCACTTCAGTCTAAATCACACTAGCCTCAACACCTTCCATTTCACTCACACAAATAATACATTATTCAAAATAAAATGGAGCGTTCTTGGGTAAAAAACTACTTCATTTTAAAGGGGAAAAATGAACAATACACAGAAACAAAGAACGACAGAAACCAAAGTTAAGTAGGAAAGTGGTCTACTATTCTGTGTTACTGCACAAACAGTGCTTGCTTAATTGTGCCTAGTTAGAAGGGTTGGTGCAAACCGCACACATGGAAGATGGCAATAAAGACCTCAGTCAGCTTTGTGGAATGAAGTAACTAGGTAACTGTTTTGACATATGATGGTCTCAGCTCCACCTCATCTGTTAACAGAGTGCAAAGATCCCAATGTGAGCCCTGATGTCATCTTGTCCTCTTACTCCTACTAAAAATCAGCAAATTCTTTTGCACATTTTTCTGTTAGAGACGCACGAATATCTTCTTCTTCGTAGTCATCAAAGTTGCTGGTATCTCCAGGGCCTCTGCACTTTGGTATGAATGGAGCTTCTACCTGTGTTTACAAATAAAGAAAAAGCACACGAAATGTTATCAGCCTTATACCTTTAGATTTAGCACTGTGATAAGAGGCATAACAATGTTCCCATTACTTCTCAAGGCCTGCCAAGACAGCAGATAGTATAGCAAACCAGCTAAAAGCCGTGGCAAACAAATAAAACCAGCCTAAGAACATGTAGGCCTGGATGAATGAGTATATGTTAAAAAAAACCCTATTATCTCACTGACGAATACAAATTTAAAAATATTTACACTTCAGAACAGAATTTAATTCTTTCCCTCCCGCTTCCTACTTCCAAGCATGTGTAACTTAAACCTCTTCTCTTACTGGAAAGTAAAAATCCTCCTGGTAAACACAGCACGTAGTCTGAAATCCACAAACACATTGTTAGCTTTGAAATTCTGTGCATCTTATGCCAACTGTATGGTAGTAATCAATTCACATTTACATACTAGACCCAGTTGTTTTCCAGGATTCTTAATACTGCTGCTTCTCAAAGCTGACAGAACCTGTTACTTTTTAATGCTGACCATAGAAAATGTATCCACCTTTATGTAGAAAAAAAATATTACTTGATACAATGCAAATTTAAACCCGTAAAAATTATGAAATGCAGGGTGATCTCGGGAACTCCCCAAGAAGAGTGTGTGCCAGAAAATAACACTAGCTTTCCACATTTATGGACCATGCTACAATTGTCAGGTGCATACCATACTGTTCCTAAAACAACGTACCTGTTTAGGTGATGTATCCATCTGCATAAATACCTAGCTAAGCCATTTGTTTACAATTATCTGAATTCTATTTTTATGCCTTCTCAAATTAATTTTGAATTGCTGTCTTACAATAAAGCTCAGAGAACAAGAAATATCTTCTTTACTGCTGGAATTATAGAGTATGTTCAAATGAGATGCATCAGACAGCTATTTGTGTTTGTATTTCACAACACTTCTCCTACTATCTTCACTGAGGAAATAGCTAAAAAGTTATTGCAGTAGATAATACTGTTTCGCAGTGAAAATACCCATTTGGCCCTAAGTACAATCATATTATCTGGTAGTATATTAATAAACAGCCATGCAAGCACATGAAGAAAACACAATTTGATCTCATCTGAAATATCAAGTAACTGAATATATCACTTATGATTGCAGCATAACAATATTATTCCCATTTTGTTAGCTGCCAACACTAGGTTTATTCGGGAAAATCCATGCTGTGTTAACAGCCACTGTGAGGAGCTGGCATAAAGCTTAATTTTTTTGCTGTATTTCAATTATTGTTTAAATGAGACGACAATATACACTATTGTTTCAGACTTCTAGATTACTGTGTTTATTTTGTAGAATTAGAGGCTTCAAAGTTCTTTCATATCACGTTTCACAGACCTTTAGAACTAATAACAGCTGCTCTGCCTATAGTACTAGTTCATCTTTTAAAAATATTTGTTTCTGTAAAAGCAGTTTCCTACAGCAGTGCACTGGAAATGCTAACTTCAATAACATAATGTTATATCATAAATTACATGATTTATAATGCTTCAATATAATGGAGCCTGGGTGTCCCAGAACAGCATACTACGGAATGAAACTCATTGTGTTTAAAACTATCTTGTAAACAGGCACTAAGAAAGCAGAGAACAGATAATTACAATTCTTCAGAGGGAAATTTTTTCCATACTTAATACAAAGAATATCAGATGTCTTAATTGTATCCTGTCTTCTAGTAATTAATATATAAGTGAATACCATAACAACTGTATTGTCAGTTGGTGTAGCCAAACAACCAGTTTCTTTTTATAAACTATTGTTAGCATCTAGGTTTGTACTTTACAATACTTCTGTTACAGCAGCAAGTTCACGCCTCTGTAGTCAAGACTGTTTGTGTTTCAGTGATGGTAAGCAGTTCCTCCAAGTGTTTGTTATTGCTTGACTGTAACCTTTTTACCAAATTCTGAACACTAAACAATTCCTCCACGTGATTCTTCGGGGACAGCACCAACAGAATTATTTTAGTCTTTTCTGGCGTTCATTGAAAAAAACCCACAAAAAAAAAAACCTCAGACGTTGCCTCAAAACAAATAATTTCTAAGCAATCTGTTTCTGCTAACTCACTGACCTACAGACATTCAACTTTGACTCTGAATACTAGAATATAGCTTCAACAGGCTTCTATTAGAGAGGGAGCTTTGGGAGCTACTGGAAAACAGACTTACACTGAACTGCAGTCATCCTCCCCCTTTTCCCCAACATCCTTTCCCAGCACCGCTTTACTTACCCTAGAAAGCACTACTGCACTCCTCTGGTTTGCTAATGGCTCCCCATACTCTGAAAATACCCCCAGTTCTCTGTTTTACTTTCATTCTTAAGCAAGTTCATAGTGCATAATGGGCACTGACTTTTTAAATGCCACATTAGAATTCACATTGGTCAGGCTAGTCTAGAGAGCCACTCTAAAAATACCATGAAACAGGATTCAGGAAGGCTCTTACCATTGCTGTAACTTATGAAACTGCAGTCAATTGCAATGTAGTGTCAGAATGAAAATATCTCCAGTAGATACACTCTACATCTGAACCTGTTCCAGTCACAGGTAAGGCAAGAGCAAAAGCAAGGAGGGAGAATACCACTTCAGCAGAAAGAGTGGTACTTCAGCTTTGGCTACAGCTTTCTCCCCAGTAAAGCACAGCCTGACTGCTAAGAAGTAGTTGGAAAGGAAAACAGATTCCTCTGCTGTGGAGGAGTATTTATAGATGCCATTATAGAAGGGATTAAATAAAAAGCAAGTGAGGCAGGAGATGGCTCATTCTGAGATACACCAGAAATAGACTAAAGCACAAACACGTGTTAAGACAACATGAATATACAGAGGTCCAGGATAAAATGGCAACAAGAAACAAACATAATTCAATCAATGTATTCTTCTCTGTATTAAATATTCAACTACTTTAACATCTTTTCATTTAAAAAATTACAGATTTACTAGGGCAAAAGTAAACAATTGGAAATTTGACCTCAACTCCTCATAGATCAGTAATAATTTGATTCGGGAAGCATCTTACCTTTCTCTGATAAATGGCAATCCAATCTGTAGTTGCAAACCACTTGTGGTTCTTTATGTCATTTACACCATTCTTGAGATTTCCATATCGTTTGGTCAAATCTACCTGGAGTAAATTTCTTAGAAGATCCTTTAGGTCTGAACTGAAGTGTGATGGAAACCTCACCTGAAATATTCATCCACAACATTAATATACAAATTTGATTATTCCCTTGTACGAGCTTAAACAATGTTCACACAAAAAGAAGCACTGGTGCCATCATCTGTTCCACTGTTAACCACAAATCAAATAGTAACATAGGAATAGAGATTATTATTTTTGCACATTTATTTCTGTTTCAGAGAACCTTTACCAATAGTGTTACTTTGTCCATCTATCATTTTATGATCTGGAATTTTCTAGATTTCATTGAGTTGGGGGGGGAAATATTAATTTAATACAACAATGACCTGAAAGCTCAATCTAAATTTAACCAACCAGTTTCACAACAACACAACCACATTTCAAGGCATTCTCAACTAATTTTCAGGACCAAAGTTTTAGGTTACATGCATAAACACACTATATCTATGCAATTTATAGATATATATACGCATTGTGTGTGCATTTATAGACACAATATGTATAGTAATAACAAACATGTACAAATACCCAGTTTTCTAAGTAATGAACTAAGCATATGGCAAATTAAACTATTAACTTAAGGTTCTGAAGAAAATATACTGCTAGCTGAGAACAGAATACTAGAGTTTCCAGTGCTCAAGTCAGTGCTGTTTCCCCAGACATCCATTCATGGATTTAACAACAGATTAGCTGATAAAACAGTAACAACTAGAAAAACAACAAAAGCAAACAAAGAAACCCCATCCGAGCTACAGCACTTAGTTGCTGCAGAAGAAAACTACTATGAATTATGGAAATGCTTCAGAGTTCTTCAACAGCTACAAAGATATTTCTATAAAGAAAATAGCTAGGCAAACAACATACTGGTAAGCGGTTGTTAATAGTTACTGGATCATTTTTATCCAAGCATAGAAAGGTATGTAATGGAATATCACAGTGTCTGTAAATTTAAGAAGATGCATTTTAAATTTGATGGCAGGGAACTGTACAGCTGCAAACATTTGGATTTTTAAAGCTTTGATTATTGTCACTGTCACAACGCCTGTACCTAAGAAGTACACATTACAAATTCTTCCCATATTCATAGAATCGTATCATAGAAAGGTTTAGATTGGAAGGGACCTTTAAGGACATCCATTCCAACCCCTTGCTATGTTTGTTCCAAATTGCTCATTGTCTATAGTATCCAGCGAATTCTGCATCAACTCCACATAAAAATCATGTTCTGTAAACACAGGGAAAAACAAACCGTGCTTGTGAAAATGTATAGAGCCTTTACTTACCTTGCCAGACACAATCTTCTCATAAATTTGAATGGGTTGATCTGCAAAAAATGGGGGATATCCAGCTGCCATTTCATAGATTAACACTCCTAATGCCCACCAGTCCACTGCCTTGTTGTAACCCTGGATAAAACCAGAAATACCACTGTTAGTACCATTTCTAAAATAGTTTAAGATTTGCTACACAGATATCTATGCAATGTAAAGAAAGAAAATATAAAAATATATATGTTTTTGCTTTTTTTACAGAACGTACACCCTAGTTCAAAATAAATCGAAGCTCTCAGATTCTAACAGCAATACTGTGATGAAAGCAAAACACTTTGCACACATTCTTGTGTTTATTACCAGTGATATCTTTACATGAATGGGATATATAGAATATATAAATACAGAACCCAACTCCTAACCCCATCAATCTCATGTGCTCCCTCTGAGACCTTTTATGAAGCTCAAGGTCAAGACTCAGTTGCTCTTGAAAAATCGACTATGGAGAATTTGTACTAGAGGCATTGCAACTTCCTTTGCTGCTTTAGCTGTCTAAGGTCATAAAAGCCAAAAATATCCAACACTTTCTCCTAAAGTAAAAATATTTTCTCTGTAAGTTTAAAACCTGCCAAGGTTATTTAATTAAAATATAAATTGCATAATTTAACATGATTATGGATATCATGAACAGTTCCATGAACTACAAGAATTTTTCTTCTGCAAAATATGAAAAGATACAATAGCTATATTCTAAATAGGCTTTCTTCAAATAGAAATTTCTTCAATTTTGTTCAGAGTGCAAGTATTAGACTGCATGTTCTTTACGTGCAAGACCAGTGTTTTTTCATGTTTTATTCATGTGTAGTGCTTAAATGTGAAACACTGCAAACAGTTTTTCAATGACTACTGATTCAACCACTATGTAGTCCTGGAGCTCCTCTCCTAGCTTGTTAAAACTTATGATGCAAATCTTGCATTTTGTATACTCCACTAAGACTTGCCAATAATTCAAATTTTCAACTACCAGCAGTTGTTCATCCCTCAGAGATTAATAATTACATGATAGCTTTTAATTACATCAAATATATGGCTGACAATTATCATTCATAGAACAGAAGTACCTTGCTGAGAATTATTTCAGGTGCCAGGTATTCTGGAGTCCCACATAACGTCCAAGTTCTTCCTTTTACTCTTTTTGCAAAGCCAAAGTCCGTGACCTGGCATCAGAATTTAAAATTAAGTACCTCTGAAATATTTTGGAGAGGAATTTTATACATGGGAAAAATTGATGTGTCAGATCACATACTATCACATAGTCACATGCACCCTACATGGCAACCTTTTTCTGATAATTTTAATTCACTTTTTTTTTTCCTCATGATAAAATAAACAACATAAAAATAAATATTCCCTCACTAAAAAATCTTCCATTTAGAATTTTAATATCAGTAAGAACTACAACTCCCTCATCTGTACGTACTGTAAATATTAATATGTTTTCTCATACTTTTCACATCAGACTGTTTACACAGCAAAAAGTTCTAAGAATGTGAATATAAACAAGATATTTATCTTTTCCTTTAGCTGTCAAACAAATGAATGACAAAAAGGGTCAAGATATCAGAGAATCTTGGGGAAGTTTTTATTGCACAAGTGTATAAAGGTTACATGGAAAAAAATAGCATGGGAATATGACAATGTAGAAGTAGTCTTTCAGTACCTTTTGGTTCTGAATATCTTTGAAAGTATCACCAGAACCCAGCTTACTTATCTGAAGATTGTGTACGTGGGGAAAATGTAGCTGTAACTGTAGTCACAAATGACAAGTTCTTGGTTATTAAAGATTCTTCATTCCACTTGTAATGTTTTCTGCAGTAAGTTCTCAGTGCTTTGTAAGCTATTTCATCTTTCTCTCTGGGATTTTTCCGGGACCATATTGCGGACTAGATACGGAAGACAGCAGGGTACTTCTGAAATTCTGGGACCAGTTTCAACCTATCAAGTCTATGCTTGTTTGAGGATCCATTCCTTTTATTTCCTCCTTCTTCATATCGCTAATTACACAACAACTTGTGCCAACGTTTGTGATACAGTAAATTCACACAGAAATTGTTAAACAAGCTAAAGGACAAACTATCAAGGCACCTTTTGCTTCATTTTTCATAGAAACAACAGCAATGGCACCTGCAGCTGAATGCAGAGTGCAACATGCTGACAAGCAGACCTGCTTCTGTCAGCAAAGAATCCCTGCTGTGTTCATGAATGCATATGAATCTGTGTAGGAACGCACTGTAGGCATAGGACAAACGAGTAACTGTTTCAAAATTCAAAAAGAAAATGAATGAGTTTCTAAACAAGATTTAGTTGGAGATGCAGCATGAACACAGGAACACCAAACTCCCCTTGTTTAGAAGCAAAAACTAAGGAACCTGCCATGGGAAGACTGACAGCTGGGTCTGCTACCATTTGCAGTTTGCCCACCATCATAAAAATGTATTACTCAGTACAGAGAATCAGCAATTCTACAGAAGACATTCACAGCTTTATGTTCACGGTTCTCTTCAACCACATTAATGAAATTCATATTTCTCTTCTCCCTACAGCTTTAGTTTGTTCTCCATGCAGCACTACTGTACAGTTAAAAAGCTCAAGGTAAGAGCTCTTTCCAATACTCACAATAAATGTTTTTATTACTTATTTTCCTGTTAGACTTAGACATAGCTAATGGTGACAGTGAGGAAAGAGAAGCTTCCACAATATAACTGCTAGGTATTGCAGAATGCTTGTTGCTGTATATCACCTTTCCATTTGTCCTTTTGATCACAAGCACAGAAACTAAAAAGAAGCTGAAGAAGTGTTGAGAAGCTGCTGTAAAACAAAAGACATCATCTGCAGCACTGCAGCTCTGATCTGAATTGCTGAGAAGGTTATGGGCTCTCCAAAGCTGGAGTACTCCTTGAAATTAAGTACTATCCTGCAGATGTTGACATCTAAGCATCAACTGCTTGTATAGACAATGCAGAGAATCAGACACCGTAGGGCACCTTTTTTCTCAGTCTAGGGCAGATGCATAATATAGCTCAGATGCACACAGCAATATAATCACCTCCTCCTCACCACAGACACCAAGAGAAATCCTGACAACTTGGGTCAAGTGCAGTCAGTAAACGTGTACATACATTGTTTTAGTCAAAGGAAGTTCAGTCTGGTGATTTTAACTGTTACTTAGAAGTAAAGAATTTCAACGGCCCTAAGTATATGTTAACATGCTGATCAGCTCATTTATTATAAACGTATTTCCTAGAATTACCTAACTCTTACTGTGAAACAGGAGTCTTCTCCCCAAATACATGAAGACTACCATACCTGGATGTATCCTTGCTGATCAATTAAAAGATTTTCAGGCTTTAGATCTCTGTAGATGAGGTCTAATGAATGGAGGTACTCAAATGTTAGCACTATCTGAGCTGCATAAAATCGTGCATGTGGTTCACTGTGAAGAATTAAAAGAATATTAAGTAAAACAATGCTATGCTAAGTTACTGAAACAACCAGATTGCCAGCAAAAGATGATGTAATCTTTTAATTAGTTCTTTTATTGCATAATAAGAACAACAAAAAGAAAAACCAAACACAAAAACAAATCAAACACAAACTCCCCAAACCACCACAAAAACAACTAACAAATATTTTAGAACTGATGATTCCATACCTTAAAATTAATTTCTTAGGTTTTGCTTTTAAAATACATTTTCAAATCAAGATGATTATACTGTGTTACAAAGAACTTAGAAATACTTAGATTTTTGATTTTACTTTTAGAAACCATAATCAGTTTCAGTGCATATCAATTCCTAATTCTAGGAATTGGGAAATTGGAAAAAAAAAATATTAAGTTACTAGATACTAATATGCCTAGATTACTACAAAACTGAAAATTAATTATAATTAATATAATTAATTATAAACTGTGTAACTATTTCTGAAGGAATAGTTTCACTAAGACTCTTACCTGAACCTTCCGATTCTTCTTAGATGTGAGAACATTTCACCACCAGGAACATACTCCATTACCATGTATAAATTAGAATTGTCCTAAGAAAGCAAGTAAATACATATAAATACATACTAGGCGTCTTACAGTGCTTATAATTTCCAGGTACAGTGTATTTTATTAAAGAATGAAAATGAAAAATTGTAGCCATCCAATGACCTTAATGAATAAAAACCAACACACGTAAAAAAATCTTGGAAAAATGCTGACATGACAAAAGGAAGCATCAGAATGTCAAGAAATCTATACATTAATATCAATTTTAATAAAGATAATTAGTGAGCTCCTGACACAGAATGGTATAGAATGGTATGAAGGAGTAAAGGGAGACATGCTGACGACAAGCTATGAACTTGCACTCTTAAAAGTCTGTAATCAACAGACTAGAATACTGTCATCTCCCATAGCCCCATCCCCAAACCTCAAAGCCATAAACACTGTTAGAATGTCTGTTCATTTAAAATGCTGTAATAAAAATAAAAATCAGTAAATATTCACAGGACACATATCACCATTACCAAAATACTCGATTTCTTTACAGACCAACAAGCACATATTGCCTCAGTTAGAAGTCCATTTCAAAGTTCTGGCTAAGACTGTCACTAAGACCTGCCCCAGGTATCAACCCCATGCTAATAATCTGCATAACAACTACAATCTTTTCTAAAGTTTGATCATATACTTTCCATAAACTCAAATGATTACTTTCAAAGTAATGATTACCTTAAAAGAATACTCCAGTTTTACAAGGAAAGGAAAGTTCACTGCTTGTAATATTCTCTTTTCGTTCAGTGTGTGTTCTATCTGCTTCAGTTTGACAACTTAGTAGAGAAGAAAACAAACAAACATCTCTGGTCTCTGACATTTTATAATTGTCAATACATTTTTCAGTGTAACACAGTCACTTAATAACAAGCACATATCTTCATATAAAGGCAAAAACCTAACAGATTACTGGTAGAGTAGAAGTAATGAGAAAGGAATGAGAAGTACCACCATTCTAAAGAGTAACATTCATGTAATATGGTTTGCAGATAACTGGAGAAACAGTAGTTCTTAGTACCTGCTGAGTATAAGAATCTGTAAGGAAGACATCTTTTTACATTTTCAATTTTAAAGAAATGTCAAACAAAAGGAATTGTGAATTAAAGGCATTAAATCTCTTTTCAATCACAGACTTTTATAGACCAAATAAAAAAATCTGCACTGAGGCACATGAACAAGCTACAGCAGGAGAAAAACAAGCAGTATGAATCAGCTCATTCAGGGGAAGTGTCCCCTTCATCCCTAAAAAGCTATGGTACTGGAATTGTTTTGGCCACCAAAACCAGCAAGATAAAGTTATGGCTTGATAATGAGAAGTATTCAGCTTCTAGACAAGGTTTAAGCACCCTTTCTGCAACTTCTGCTGTTGAAATGGTGGAGGGTGATGGCAGCAATACCACAGGCCAAGACAGCTACTTAGCACTTCATGTTATCAAAGCGGAGCCTCAGCTAACGCAGCTTCGCTCACACTGAATTCTGGCTGAAGGCATGTCCAATGACACCTTCTAGGTCAATGGTATCCACACCAGCAGAAGGTTACCCCATGCCATGCTTGGGGCTGAGCTTTTGTTAACAATGTCTCCTTTCCAGAAGCAATTCTGTAAAGAAACTATGTTATGAGGTCTGCTCTGAATGTGATGTGTTCTATTTATTTATGCTGGCCCACAAAGTCAGAGGTGGATGGTGGTGGCACAGCAGTAGAGGCTAAACCTTCCCATCAATATCCCATTACATATGGGAATCAGAAGAGAGTGGAACGCTGCGATAAGGCTTCTTTGCAAGAGGGCTCCCTAGTTCTAAAGGAGCTAGACAAGACCAGTTTGTGAAGAGCTTCCCTTGGGACCAACAGCTTTGTACAGCTGCACAGCGCCAACACAGCACGTAGCACCCTGGGACCAGATGCTGACACCAAGGCTTGCACACAAGGGCTGTGCAAATGCCTAAGGGCTGGTCCCAGCCCAAGCACTGGAAGAAAACTGACCTGATAATTGGCTTGTGTACTTCATGGAACACTTTAGCCTTCTGCTGGCAGACAAAAAGCCATCTAGCTTTCTAATGGAGAATCAATATAACTAGTTGCAAATATCTTTAAGCCTGTGAATTTTTTACTGTTAAATCCACTACAGTTATTAAAAAATGTGATTTTTTTTTTCCAGATAATTTTATAGTTACAGTTTTCCAATTTATTTGAATTATATTATTTGAATTAAATTATATTATGAGTCCAAGTTGGTAGCAATGAGTTTAACTATTATTATTATTACTTCTGAAATCTTCAGACTATTTTTATGGCAGTTTTCTGAAGAAGTCAGATAACCAGCTCTACCCACAGGCATAGGACTCTCATACCCATCACACCCTGCTTTACAGGGAGATTTCTCGCAGAATTTCATCAGCCATAGTAAGGGAATGAAGTGTTGAAATGGTGTCTGCTGCCTTTCAGTTGTACTGTGTTGGGAAGTCTTTTTAATTTAAATGGATATTTTCTGCCCTTAAAAATAAATGTTAGAAAACTATTACAGGAGAATGCTAAACTTGGAAAAAAAAATAAAAGAAAAGAAGAGTTCTCTCAAGTAAAAAATGACAGAATTCATGCTATAAAGTTTAGTTTACTGTTCTTTATTAAATTACATATTAAGGTTCAAATTTGTGCAACTGTACAAATAGAAGAAACACAGTTTAGTCATAGTTACCAAATTCTGTCCACATCAAACCCTTCTGAACCACAAAAATGCACTACAAATGGCACCAACCTTCTGTTTGTCCAGTATCTTCATGGCATAATACTGTTCTGTGGCTTTATGCTTCACCATCATAACTCTCCCGAATGATCCTGTTCCAAGAGTTTTTTGCCTCTCAAAATCATCTAGGCCAGCAGTATTCTAGTGTACAAGAATATAATGGTATTATTTACAATCTAATATCCCTAGGCAACAAAATATAGGTAACTTAGTGTTGCTTTATGTTGTCTTGCCTATCAAATTTTAATAAGACATTTTACATTGGAATCATTAAAACAAAAATATAAAGACTTAACTGAATTATATCAACATTTATATAATTTGTCTATACAGATGATAAATGCTTAATAAGAAAAATTCAGCAGTAAGTAGATCATGAATTTAAGGCACAGTTAAACAAAGCCCCGATGCTCAACAAAGCAGAAAATTAGAGCAAAATCTTAGAACCAAACTACATGCATATTGTCTGGAAAACATATAACTGACCAAATTTCCTCAGCTATTTATTACCAAAGTATTTCAAATGGTGCTTCAATAAAATACCACCACCCTTTCCACTCGCCCTTATCCCTCCCCTCCACAAAAAGCCCGCTGCCCTCACAGTTTAACTTCGAAAAGATTATTCCCTCAAGCTCCTTTGCGTATATATTCTATATTCTTTCTTAATAACATAAGAATATTCTTATTCTTTCTTAATAACATAACAAAATAACAGCAAGGTCAATTTCAGATTTGCCAGTGGTAACTGCTACAAAGAGCCAGGTAAAATACTACCATAGATTTTGAGTTTTGTCATGTTAATAGTAAACATAATTCACTGCAAGAGGAAGCAGTTGCTCAGAATGATCATTTCATCAGCTCAGCCTACAGAAGATCCAAGAATCTTTCTCGATGAACTTCAGTGACAAAACTGACAATCAAAATGGAAACTCTTTTGAAAAAATGCATTGAACTTATTTCAGTTTTCTCTACTGATAATACAACTTGCAGCACATTATGAAAAATGCAATAGAGAAAATTATTGAATTCTTAAACAATCGATACCTGAGGGGGGCTTTCCCATTTTCTTAAAAAGTCTTCTTTGGCTTTGGCTAGGAACTCTTTCACTGAAAACATACACAAAAAATAATATTTTTATTAATGTAAGTCATCATGGGTGCAATAGAGAAGCTCTGTTCACAAAATATATGATCTTCATCATCAATTCCACTCTTCAATTCTTAAGGTACTATTTTTTATCTTGTATGAAGGTGTGCAGGAATGTCTCAGACTCCTACAATTATCTCCAGGTGATCTCTAAGCTTCCTGGAGTAACTACATTATTCCACACATGTTACTTAAACTACAACGGCTCTGGTAGCTCAAAATACTGTATAAGCAAGCAGGCTTTAAGGTGATGCAAAACTTTAATTTAACTGGAAAAAAAACACAAACACCTGATGTATAAATAGCCATTCCACAAGGATAATTAAAAATATTTTTTTCCTTTTCTTCCAAGTTATTGAGCACGTCAGACTCATTGCTTCCCTTCCACCCTCATCACCTTTAAATAAAGGCTGTTTGCAAGCTCCAGCACCAAAAGCACAGCATTACTGCAAGCAAAGACAAAGCACAGGGCTATAACACTGCACGTTAGATGTGCCCACAGTCAGAGAGAAAGTATTCCTAATTTTGCTGTGAGATACAAGCAATGAATAAATGCATAATTCTAGATGACCATTTAAAATGTGCACCAACGTATTTTGTTCAGATAACCTTTCACTTGTTGTATTTCTTGAATATCAATTATCAACCAGATCAAAGTATATTACTTAATGCAAAGCCATAAATGAGAGGCATTTCAGACATTGTTGTGATTCAGAAAAAGTCACAGGATTGAGAAGAAAACATCATACTGATTTTGTGTTTTCTGAGTCACTTCACATAACAAAATGTTAATAACAGTGGATTGTCTGTATTATAATGTTCTGTCATAAGCAATGTCTTAAAATACTCAGTAACGTGTAAAGATTATTCTGGCCAATATCTGGAATTATACAGTTTTGGATCTATACTTTCCTTTCTGATACTAACAGAAAATTAGGTTTATGAGTGGTCATTAACAATCACCTGATGAATCAGTATATTTATGCCCTTTTCCTTCCTGAGTAAACTAATGTCTACACAGAGACCTCTTCTCTTGTCATACTTCTATTACTGGTGCAGTGTCAGCAGTGGTAAAAACAATGGCAGCCCTGAAATTGACTGATCATGAATTTTGTTTTTTTCTTTCCCTCTCAGCTGTACTATGACTCAAAGGTAGCAAAATACTCAAGAAAGGGGTTTTACAGCTCCCACCATTACTAGCTCCTATAGAACAACATCAGTGTAGGGGAAATTTCAGACAAAATGACAAAAGATCTGGCAGACCTCAAGGTTAGAAAACTGTTAACAGTTTTCTAGAAAACAGTTTTCTAGAAAACATGAGATCTGCTCAGCAATTTTACCTTAAAAGAAACAAGAAATAATAAATATGTTCCTTCTCTCTGTTGCTTTAAATTTATGTGTAAGTAGAACAGGAAAACATTTTATGTCAAAGGAATTACATTAAATAGGCATTTAAACTGACTGTGAGTTAAACGTATTTTAGTGGGGAGCCAATAAAATGTTCGGCAGTTAACCTAAGTGGGGGAAAATATCTTCAGAGTTTTGAAATTTTTTGGGCTTCTTATTCAATGACTTCTAAAGATTCTAATTTGAGAAGGTAACATGAAATTCTCAACACAAAAAGGGAAACTAGTTTAATGATCCCTCCTTCCACTAGAACTGAGATGACTACTGATTACATTGATGACTACCTGGATTTTTTTTTTTTTTTAACATAAGTTGATGCCAAAGTAATATGACTGTTTTTTTCCTTCTTAATGACAAGAATAAAAATTAAGATCATCAGTATAATTACCAAAGAGCCAAGCCTGCAGACTTCTGGGCCTTCAAATTTTTAGGGACATGGTTTAGTGGGCATGGAGGTGATGCGTTGGCAATCGGACTAGATGATCTTAGTGGTCTTTTCAAACCTTAATACTTCTGTGATTCTAAGCTGCTGTAGATAATTAATTAACATTACATTTGTTTTAACAATACAAAACATAGACAAAACATGAAGCTTTAATTTGTTCATGTAATTATGGTATAGCATGTCAAATATCTCTTGGGAAATTTCCACTGTTCACATAAAGTAATACTTCAGGTTTCCATATTTCTTGCACTGAAATATAATTTTCAGTATTTATAAAAATATACCATGACATTTTCATGTCTCAATTCTTCTTATGGAATAAAGAATGCTTATGAAAAAATTTTAACTCAGCTGGAAATATTTGAACTGTGGACTCACGGGAAAAAGAGTTTCTCGTTTCTAGAAAAATCAAGAGGCCACAAGCTCTCCTTCAGTACAGAACATATAACCTACTCTACTTACGTTTCCTTCTCAGAAGGTGGCACTGATCATGAGTTTACAAAAGAAAGCTACCTAATGGTACTAATTCATTCTCCAAGCCCTCATCATTTAAGAGAGAATGTGTCAAATTTTGCCTGGTTCTCATGTTTAGAGGTCACCTGCATTTCTACACATCAAAATTCAGGAGGTGATTTCCAAAAATAATTTAGGCAACTGAAATGCACACACTTGAGTCACTTCTGAAAACAGACAGATACTTTTATAAAATGAATCTTGATCATGAAACTTTACCTCTTGCTACAGAACTCACTTTATTTCTACATTTCTAATGCCAAATCAATATTTATGTAACTAGTTATTGTTTGTAGTAGCCATTGGTATTATTTTGATGGTGCAAACAAACATTTAATAAATGATGACTCTGAAATTTTCCTCAAGTGCACATTTTTAGCCACTTCACATTGCCACAATGTGACCCTCTCCCCCCCTCCCCCCTTATTTTCTCATCTTCAAATTGTTCCCAGCATCTGACTTTGGGCACTAATGAAAGAATGAGCATACCAAAGGTCTCTATAGGTCCCCAAAGGGTTTGCAGGAACATTCACCCACACAGATGAGATGATGAAGAGAGGAAAGAAAGAGAAAAAAAAATGTTTTATGCATTTCCACAACAAACACATAGAAAACACAAATACCTTCCACCCTTTCCCTCCCCACTCAGGGTTGGACCCTGAAATAAACCAGCCCTTTCCAACACAGACAGAATGACTCATGCTACACCACAGAACGTTAGAGCAAAGATTAACAAATGAAAAAAAAGAAAAGAAAAACAACACACCAAAGGCAGCTAAATTCAGTATGAAAAATGATGCATCACAGAAATAAGCACAGCTTGAAAAACTTCAAGGAGATCAAGTTGGCATCTTTGCATCTTTAATAATTAACCTATTACAAGACATACACACATCCGAGGAACTGTTGCTAATAAAAGTGTATCTATCTTCATCACAGTATGCTGGACCACTATAAAACCTGGAATCCAGTGATCTTCCCACAACTTAGCACTTCACTCCAAAAGACAGCATGTGTGAATTGCACACCATGTGGTGGGCAGCACAGAAATGGAAAACAGTCTCCAAAAAATTCACAACTGCATTTCAATCCCATTACCCAATAGCAGCAACAAAACCATTTTAAGAAGCCTGAACTACACAGATGAAGTTACCATACTCAAAGCGCAATACATATCTGAATCCTCTGCAGTAGCTGTACAAATACAGTTTAATTTTATGAGACAGGCACAAGAGAGCCATGGATACAACCAAAAATTCTGGAAGCATCAGTAAGGAACCAGTTGGAAGCAGATGGCTGCACAAGGCCTGGTGAGCATGAACAGGCCCCATTGACCTACCTCTCCTAGGCAGTCCCAGCCCTTAGCAGAAGCAAGTTTCACGCAAGGCAAACACCCAAAGCCACAGTAGGAAATCAGGGAAAATTCAGAAAAACATAGTTAAGAAATGGAATATTGACCAAAGAGTGAAGACAAAAGTTTATTATAAAACTGAAACACAAGTTTTATAACTTCTGCCTCCTCCAGTTGAAAATCTGGTCAGAGGGAATCTTACAGGTACACACAGGGCTGAATTATACACCAAGGATTATATATACTGCCACTTGTGTATTGCAGATGATGTTGAAACTAGGCCCAGGGACATCTGTGCTCATAACAAAGGAAAAATGGTGACAAGTGGGAAAACCTACTAAAGGGAAGAGGAGAGCAGGACAGAAATACATCAAGTTCATAATAAAACACAGCCACTTCCATACACAGCACCAGACAATGACAGTCACCAGTTAGTTCTTAACTGTCCACTGTCATAATGAATGCAAGAGCTTCCTGTTCAAACAAGTTTTGTTTTCAAATGACAGAAACCATCTGGTCCCAATGAGATGAAAAGGTGCTCGCTCAGAGCACCACAGGGAAACCCACAAATAGCTCTTTTGGTTTGGAGAGGCCACTTCTCACCTGCTCTCTGCCAGGAACTACCTGTGCTTTCAGAACTTCAGCTCAAGATCCAGAGGTTCCCAGGTAATACTGCCATATAATGAGTTATTTAAAAACAAGCAAACGAACAAAATCAAACTAATCCTACAAAACAAAACCAAAAATAAACTCCCCCCAAAACAAAGAAATGGACACTGCCACCCTCCAGCGCTCTAAATTAGAGGAGATGTGGCAAAAGGATTTGTTCTTTTTTAAACAGTATGTTAACACAGTACAGAATATTTTTGTTTTATTATTTGATGGATGAACTTTTTTATGAAAAGTTAGCAGATTTAAAAAGAAATAACAAAGGGTAGATTAATATTATAAAATGAGTCCTCTGATCTGAAACAGTTTAAAAGCAAATGAATCCTAGGAAAGCTCCTGAAAAACTTCAGCAGTCTGGGATGCGTCAGCTGCAGGGGTGCAATTAGGGCAGAGGGGGAAGGGGTCACAGATGGAAAAGTCCTGAAGAGTTAACATGAATTACTTTGCCTTTCTCCCACCTCCCACGTGCACTGTATTTGTTATGCTCAAGCACATCTCCCACAGTAGACAGCAAGCCAAAATTCTTTTGAGGGAAAAAAAAAAAAAAGTATTTGGACAGGATCTGTAGCAAAAAAAGCAAGAACTAAACTGATTAAGACTAAACACTGGGCACCACTGCAAACCCTCATATGCTGTGCTAAATGCCAATCTCTGCTTGGTATTTAGAATGTCCTTTATCAAAATACAACTCAATTTCTGTTCCAAAACTGTAATATTTTCCAGTTTAAGTCTGGAATTGAACAGGATATTTAATTAAAGTACCCCAATTTCATTTAATGAAACAATGAGTAAGTGAAGAGGTTCTGGTAAATAGACTTGTATATTTCATTTTTATAAAACCTTTGTTTATAGCCTTAAACATTATTGAGGTGTAAGCAGACGACTCAGTGGATACATTCACATTTCAGAAGGAAGAGGGAAGCATCTGAGTCAAGAATTTCAAGCCTCTCTCTCTTATACCATTAACTCTTAAATTTCTTTTGTACCTTTCAGTAGCAAGATTTATAACAAGATACTGTTACTTAGGTGATTCTTTAAAAATGAACATAACTATGTATTAAAAATTATGCATTTGAAGTATCCAATTCACATTTCAGTAACTAGAACACACTTTGCAAAGAAGCTAAAGCTGCATCACTGAAACAAACCATCAACAAAACAAAAGGCTCAGTTTCTTACAAGGTGAAAAGGACTCGGAAAAGAAGTCCAATGCAACACTAAGGCTGTAACACAGGGGTAAAGTAATTCCCTTTGTAACACTGCCATGAAATGCACTTACTGGCTCTCTTATGTCAAACTGACCACTGAAAACTCTACTGTTTGTGCTCAGAGTTGCAAAGTCACCAAAGCTAGATTAATCAACTCTCATCTATCAACTTTTTTATTTCAAGAGCAAAGTTTTAATCTTATATATCAGTTGTTTACATTTTAATTAGCATTAAAACTGGTGATGCAGAGCAAACTACTAAATTAACAGTGACAAAAAATAATTTTTAAATTCAATTTTACATACATGGAACACCTCTGAAACACAAGAACTAGAACTTCTTAAGAAATGAAGGATCACAAGAACTACTAATTTCATACAAGTTTGCTCTGAAAAATGAAAGTACACAATTAATCTAACTGTACACTTAAAACATTTCTAGGGAATACTAGGAAGGAGTGGGAAAAAGCGGAGAATAATTGAGCATGGAGAAGCGATGGAAAAAAAAGCGAGGGGAACAGAATAAACAGTAAAGTAAGAGCAACTGCAGCTGCAGAGACTGAAGACCAGGAGAGCACTGGAATCTGATTCTGGGGGAGTGCATACAGGAATTACCATTATGATACATAGTAAGCTGACAGATAAGAAGGATAATTTGCATTTTACAACACAAAATATGGTACACAGGTAAAATCTTATTTTATTACCTTAAAGTCTTGAGCTAGACAGTATTCCGTCAGTCTTAGAAAATTAATCCAATTTTTTGTTTTCTTTTGTTTTGTTCCCATTCAGGGCTGCTGGCTAAAATTTTAAGCTATAAACTAAACAAAGTTGAATTCCCACTTACTGTTCTTCTCTTGACTTGGCTGGCTTGAAGGAAACAGCCTGTTCAAGAGATGTGACAGATTTAGGCAAACCAAAGGAGCTGGATTTTCAGCTATCGTTCTATGATTCTATGATGCCTATCTTTGTTGAATTCTGAGCGGATGAAACTCTACTGCACGCAACTGCCACAGACCGGTTTTCTTCTTCCTTCTTCTATTTTTATTAGAGAGAAAAAAAAATCTTATTTTCAAATTTAATTTTCAGTCTTTTCCCCTTTCTCATCATATTAAATAATAAAGTACAGGTCCAAGCAGAGGCAGCAAACTCTACTAACATCAAAAGAACAACACAACAGAAGACAATCCAAGGAGATAGGATCAAATCCAGCTAACACCGAATAACTTCGAACATGAATCCCTGAAGTATTGCTTAAAAATGTGTAATGTAAATCAGTAAACTTATTCAGTCAAAACCACAACTGAGTCTTGAACTTGCTCTGCTCAGCAGAGTTGTACAGGTCTATCTGATCAGAATAAGTCATTTCCTAACAAAAAGAAAACACTGGTGAAAAGAAAAAAATTGCCTTCTTAATCTAAAAAAGAATTCAAAACCAAACCTCATTAAAATTCACAGCTGAATAAACTTCATTAAAAAAAAGAAGTGACTCCTCCCTGAAGGCACACATAGATATTGCTGCATTTTCCAGTTATACCAAAGCCTCACTTCCTCTCTGCCAAAACCAATCACCCAAAACCCATTAAGCACACTAGAATTTATTAGTCAAATCCTTAAGCAGAACAACTTCATCTGAACATCCAAGGATGGGGCATGACCAAATATACCTTTGGCCGATCCCTGCTGAATGCAATGTGCATCCCACCCTTTTGGGTCTTTTGGTTCCTCATGGTGGCACCTCTCTTTCCTGCTCAAGCTCCCCTTCCAAAAAGGGCATCCTAGAGACCCATCTATGATTGACTGAAGTGGATGTTGTCTTTTTTTTTAATCCCAGTTCACTAAAAACATCAGTTAGAATGAGTGTGCAGTTATTTCCAGAATACACTACAGCTAAGCTTTAGCCTAAAATAAAGAGGTTTGCATGTACTTTTTCCCGTCCTTCAAGTGCTCACTGGTGGGAATTATTCCAGTCTGCCAGGAGACAACACTCATGTTTATGTTTCCTTTCTTGCATCAATCCACGCGATTTTTGGTTTGAAAGTCCAAGGAGTGGATGCTCAAAACTGAATTTGCAAGGCTGCAGTTCAGTATGCATTGTCCAAAAACCTCAATCCCATTCTTCCACAGTGTTTTGTTCCTGCCTCTGTATCATGACCTTCCTTGAAAGAGCAAAAGCAGCCTGTGGCTTCCTGCCAAGCCAGGTTGGGGAACTAGGCCAGATTAAAAAGTAATGGGCAGGAGGCAGGAAAGGACAAAGGATGCTAATTTTAATCCAAAGCAACTCCCAGCTGTATTCATGACATGAATACGTGAGGGAAAGGCAGTGGGCTTGGAACAGGCAAATATGCTTGGCAGAGAGAACTGCTCCTTCTCTAACAGAGAGTCATCTTATGCTAGACTAACACAGCCTAGAAGAACTGGACTACTGAAAAGGTTTCTGAGTTGTAATTCTAATTTTAAGTTATTCATCTTCAATTATTTGGTAAGTTAAAAATATTAGCTTAAAATTTTAAATTAATAGGAAATTTAATAAAACAACTTTCAAATGCAGTACTTAACACTCCCCACATATAAAATTGGATTATATACAAAAGGTTATGTGAAGAATTGTTAACAGATAAAACTCTTAACTATTATACATTGATATCCTTTGTGAGGAATTAGGAATTAAGTATCATCAGTGCAGTACCATTCTCAGCAGTTGTAGCTGAACCTCACCCAGCATGTAATCTGTATAGCAAATACCACAGAATCGGTAGTGCAAAGACCTCCTGCCTCTGTGAAATGTAACAGGTACCATTTTATAAAGAAAACTGAAAACTGTGGGCAAATTGTGAAATTTCAAACACCTCTGTTTCTACAGTGCACAAATTTCCATGGTTACCAAGCAGAAAAAAAAATGAATAAATTTTAAGAATGAGTTCCAAGAACAAAATTTTCTAGGGCACTACTAGAAAACATTGTGTAACTGTCTATATTCCTGAGTAAAGGTTCACATTCTGCTAGCTAAATGTGAATAAATAAAATAATCAGATTTTCCTCTTACTGTCAAAAACACACACCAAGCCAAAAGTTTACATTATCTGCTACATTTTACTCCAGTTTAACCCACTGCACTACAAGTACTGGCCAACTGACTGACATCAACTTTCCTCTCTGTATTACTGCCCCCTTCCCCTTTAGTGAAAATTCACTGACTAAAGAGGATAGCTATTTACTGAGCAGGTGTCACTGCAAGTATGTTTTATGGTTACAGTGTTAGAAACAGCAAACAAAGACCTGCAGGTAATTGATCTGCATGTTGACCAACAACTTTCCAGCAACCAGGCAACATCCTTCATAACACTATATATATTCATGCACAAATAATCTTTTCTTTAGAAATAACTGAAGTTTTATTAAATTCATTTATCACTTCTATCTAAAATAAAGGATCTTCAGGGGCTGTTGCATTCTATATGGATGCATATGGATGTAAGTTACTCAAAAAGAGTAGCTCTTGTGTTGCTCTTCCACTTTTTTCCCCCTGAAGTATTTCAAAGCATCAAAATAATAGTAGATACACCAATCTTATTTTAATTGCACTCATTTCTAAGTCCACTATCTACAAAAGTACTTTGTCTCAGCCCTTACACTAATGAAACCATACACGAGCTCAAGTACTCGCTTTGGAATCAGTAAATTCACGGCTGTCAGAGTAAATCAGCAAAATAGCTCATCTCTTCGCAAGAGCTGAGAATCCGACTTATCACAACACTGACATGTCTCCCACAGAACATATTTCAATATTCATTTTCAGGATTTAGAGGAAGGGGTTGACTTTCCTATCCAAGCAGTAGAGGTTCATTTATAACCTCAAATAGCAGAAACCAACTTTCTAGATAAGAAAGTCTTCCATAAATAAATGCATTTCACAATTCAGCACATCAAGCGAGCAAGTTTTTGTTTGCCTTAGGATTCTACCACTCAGAAAGACCTGGATACACTGGACAGCTGAGCAGTGAGAAACCAGATGTGGTTTAACAAAAGCAAGTGTAACGTCTTGCAGCAAGTATTAGCACAGGATGGGACATGACCTGCTGGAGTGGAGCTGTGTGGAGAAGGACCTGGGGGTCCCGGTGGTTGACAGGTTGGCCATGAGCCTGCAATGTGCCCTGGAGGCCAAGAAGGCCAGCGGGATCCTGGGGTGCATTAAAAGAACCATGTCCAGCAGGTCAAGGGAAGTGATCCTCCCCCTCTGCCCTGGTCAGGCCTCACCTGGAGTACTGTGTGCAGTTCTGGGCTTCCCGGTACAAAAAAACCCAAAACAACAGGTACCTCCTGGAGAGAGTCCAACAGAGGGCTACAAAGATGAGAAAGGGCCTGGAGCATTTCCCCTCTGAGGAAAGGCTGATTGACCAGAGCCTGTTCAGCCCTGAGAAAAGAAGAAGACTCAGAGGTGATCTAATTAATATTTATGTGAGAGGCATAGGGACATGGTCAACCTCTTTTCAGCGGTCTGTTGGGACAGGACAAGGGGAAATGGCCNCCATGGTTACCAAGCAGAAAAAAAAATGAATAAATTTTAAGAATGAGTTCCAAGAACAAAATTTTCTAGGGCACTACTAGAAAACATTGTGTAACTGTCTATATTCCTGAGTAAAGGTTCACATTCTGCTAGCTAAATGTGAATAAATAAAATAATCAGATTTTCCTCTTACTGTCAAAAACACACACCAAGCCAAAAGTTTACATTATCTGCTACATTTTACTCCAGTTTAACCCACTGCACTACAAGTACTGGCCAACTGACTGACATCAACTTTCCTCTCTGTATTACTGCCCCCTTCCCCTTTAGTGAAAATTCACTGACTAAAGAGGATAGCTATTTACTGAGCAGGTGTCACTGCAAGTATGTTTTATGGTTACAGTGTTAGAAACAGCAAACAAAGACCTGCAGGTAATTGATCTGCATGTTGACCAACAACTTTCCAGCAACCAGGCAACATCCTTCATAACACTATATATATTCATGCACAAATAATCTTTTCTTTAGAAATAACTGAAGTTTTATTAAATTCATTTATCACTTCTATCTAAAATAAAGGATCTTCAGGGGCTGTTGCATTCTATATGGATGCATATGGATGTAAGTTACTCAAAAAGAGTAGCTCTTGTGTTGCTCTTCCACTTTTTTCCCCCTGAAGTATTTCAAAGCATCAAAATAATAGTAGATACACCAATCTTATTTTAATTGCACTCATTTCTAAGTCCACTATCTACAAAAGTACTTTGTCTCAGCCCTTACACTAATGAAACCATACACGAGCTCAAGTACTCGCTTTGGAATCAGTAAATTCACGGCTGTCAGAGTAAATCAGCAAAATAGCTCATCTCTTCGCAAGAGCTGAGAATCCGACTTATCACAACACTGACATGTCTCCCACAGAACATATTTCAATATTCATTTTCAGGATTTAGAGGAAGGGGTTGACTTTCCTATCCAAGCAGTAGAGGTTCATTTATAACCTCAAATAGCAGAAACCAACTTTCTAGATAAGAAAGTCTTCCATAAATAAATGCATTTCACAATTCAGCACATCAAGCGAGCAAGTTTTTGTTTGCCTTAGGATTCTACCACTCAGAAAGACCTGGATACACTGGACAGCTGAGCAGTGAGAAACCAGATGTGGTTTAACAAAAGCAAGTGTAACGTCTTGCAGCAAGTATTAGCACAGGATGGGACATGACCTGCTGGAGTGGAGCTGTGTGGAGAAGGACCTGGGGGTCCCGGTGGTTGACAGGTTGGCCATGAGCCTGCAATGTGCCCTGGAGGCCAAGAAGGCCAGCGGGATCCTGGGGTGCATTAAAAGAACCATGTCCAGCAGGTCAAGGGAAGTGATCCTCCCCCTCTGCCCTGGTCAGGCCTCACCTGGAGTACTGTGTCCAGTTCTGGGCTTCCCGGTACAAAAAAACCCAAAACAACAGGTACCTCCTGGAGAGAGTCCAACAGAGGGCTACAAAGATGAGAAAGGGCCTGGAGCATTTCCCCTCTGAGGAAAGGCTGATTGACCAGAGCCTGTTCAGCCCTGAGAAAAGAAGAAGACTCAGAGGTGATCTAATTAATATTTATGTGAGAGGCATAGGGACATGGTCAACCTCTTTTCAGCGGTCTGTTGGGACAGGACAAGGGGAAATGGCCATAAACTTGAGCATAGGAAGTTTCACACCAACATGCAAAGGAATTTCTCCACAGTGAGGGTGATGGAGTACTGGAACAGGCTGCCCAGGGCCCAGGGAGGTAGATTCTCCATCTCTGGAGATATTCAAGACCCACCTGGACATCTACCTGTGCAGCCTGTTGCACCTGATGACCTCTAGAGGTTCCTTCCAACCCATACAATTCTGTGATTCTGTAATTAAGGTAAGAAGAAGTAGGTAAGAGTGATATCCATTCTGACAATGAAAGGGACTGCAGAATAAACCTGGTTAAAGTCAATGCTTCTTTCGATGAAAAAGTAGACATAATATTTGCACAGTACACCTTAAAAAAAAAGCACACAAGAACACAAAATAAAGAGTTCCTAACGAGCTGTAGTACGTGACAGCAACTACAACGAATAAAGGAAGGCACCAAAACCATTAGGCAGGTTATAAAACTGCCCTTAATAATCTCAGCAGTCAAAAATTTGACATTTATGCTGCACACTTTGGTCAGCAACAGCAATACCAGCAGCAGCTCTTAAAAGAGTTAACAACGAAGAATTATATAAACAATTCGAGATGTAAGCTGAAAGATAAGGAGAACAAAATTTTACTGGTAATACAAATATATATATATATATGAGAATCATATCAGAAAGTAAAGTAAGCCATAGTTCAATAGAGATACAAGATTGCAACATACAAAATACCCTTTTCTCTGGAAGCAAACCAAATTTTATTAAGCTACTTTTTTGCTCCAAACTAAGCACCCTGAGGGACTGTTCTCTTGTCTAAGCAGTAACTCATGCTGCTGCTTCTTTCTTCAGACACTTCATAGGAGAGTCAGAACCAACATGAACCCAGTTCAACACCTAAGAAGTCACCTTATTCCACTGTCAGTGGCAAACTGATAACAGAATATTTTTGTAAGGAAGATACCTTCAAACCAACAAGACACATGTATAAACACATGTGTTTCTAGCACCTAAGCATTCCACTCCTTTTTTTTTTTACAGTCTCTTCAGCAGTAGGAATAATCACTTCATCAGGTCTTTCTTCACAACCACGTGTATTGAGAGGAAAAAACATGCCACGCTTAGTAGCAGCACTGACATGCCTCTAGGTTTCTCACCTATCTTATCACTTCCTTATTATCTTGCAAACAAGTATTATCTGGTCATGATAAATGCAGTCCTGTCCCCTTCTCTACATAATAGGCTTCTAAGTGCAGTCAGCCCAAATATACAGGAGGTCTTCAGCTTCAAGACCCCTTCGTTACACATTCTGTTACTGTACAATGGGAGCCTTCAGTAAACTCAGCTTTGCTCTGATATAACTCTCTATTTTTCAGTTGCTCAAGTTCTTAACATACTTCTGTGAACTGGCCGTCCCCTGCTCTTAGAAGACTGTCAGAATACACACAGGTAAGATATTTATACCCTGTTCCTTCACCCTTACTCCTGAAACACTCCTGTTCTCCAATGCCTCCAATCTTGACAATAACTCAGCAGAGGCTATCAGCACCGCTCACACTCCTCGTACTGCTCCATCTGTACACACATATGGGGACTACTATATTAAGAGTGTAAATTTCAGGATCAGCAAATACTTCTTTATTTTCAGTATTGAAAGCACTAACTCAACTGTGGATTTGGTCCTACTAGGAGGATTAAGCCTCTTGCCAGCGGAACACCACAACAGCATCTTTCCTGCCAGTTTTATCTGTTAAAGAATGTTCTGCTGTTAAAAATGAAACAAACCCTAAACCAAAGAAAATGAAAAACAAGTACTCAAATGTAAACAATTTTTCCATTCTTTACAGAAAAAAATAATCTCTCTGGCACCTTCCTAGAGTGAGAAAAAAAATGTCAATCGTATTTCCATTTGAAGAAAACATACCACCATTTCATCAGTTTCGGCTCATCTCAACCACCTTTTACAAAGACAGCTTCTGATTTTATCCACTTAAAGGGTGTAGAGCTGCAGCAGCAAAGACAACTGCAAAAGTGCACAGAACAGCAGAAGTACCTTCAATGGGGAAACGTTTACAGCAAAGACTGAATCTAATCCTCCTGACAGGAAGCACAAGACATTCGCCTTTCACTATTCAAAATTACTCTTCCTCATTTGCAGGCTATTTTGATTGGGATCTGACACTTGATACAAGCTGCAGTTATTTTTTTATTTTCAATGGACTTGGGAGACTGGATGTCAAGGTGAACGTAATGTACAGATGCAGATTGTGGAATAAAGCCCCATGGTAAAAAACAAACAAACAAATAAAGAAAAAACAAGCCCACAAAAAAACAAAACCCACAACCGTCACTTCTTTTTCACCCAGTTTCAGTAAGAAATGTATTCCCTTAAAATCACTCAGTCTTAAGACAATAAAAGAAGGGTGAAAAAAAAAATAAATGCCTAAGCAGCAAAATCTGAAATTGATATAGCTGACTTCCACAAGCCTTAATCCCTATGGAAGCTACCACACAACTGTAAAGAGAAACAGAAAAAAACAGGAAAAATCCAGCACTGTTGATGGTGACCAGAGACTTTCCAACTCATAATTTGAGTCCTCTTCATCCACAGAACAATGCAGCCATGTGAAGCCAGCAACACAGCAGGGCTGCAGGCTCACCCTCGCTCAGAGGAGCAGCTCCATAGGGGCAGCTGCCAGCAGGGAGGTGATGCAGACCCTCAGCAAGCTCTCTGCTCCACATGCCTGTAACCATGGGTGGAGGCTGGAGCACCCCTTCAGATTGGCGTGCTCTAAGCTATACTTCAGAGGCCATGATGATGAAACATGGGTCTCCATAATTTATGGGTAAATTTCTGATAGACTGTCCTACAGCCGTAACTGTATATTGTTCTATGTAAAAATACTGCATGTTGTTGTAATCCATACACTGAGGAAACGACGGCAACGCTTTCCTTTTTGGGGATGATGACCTCAAAACATTTGTATGAGATAAGCACATGCCAACTGATATTAGGTAAGGCAGTGGGATGGCTCCTCCCACTTCTTGTCTCATGCCTTCTACAAAAGAGAAATCTTCGTAAAAACAGACATTTAAATTCGTAGGACAAAGCAAAAGCATGCAGACACACACACAGAAACTATACATGTTATTGTCTGTTTTTTTCTTTATAAGCAGTCTTTAACCCTCTCAACTCATTTTCCAAAGCTTTAGATTATCTGCTTGAAATGATACGGCACCACTGCAGAAAGCATTATATTTGGGCTTTCTAAAAACCAATTTAAAACAGCATCTTTTTCTAAAGAAATGATTGTACATAGTTTAAACATTTAGGTATAACTTTGGATAATATCTCAAGGAAGAATAAAGTATTTCATAATCCCATTAATTTGAAGAGCTTTACAACGAGCAGTCACAGTGTTTTTGGAAAGTAACCACCTGCCTGATAAGTTCATTGCACTCATTATAATATCTCATTTTAAAGGACACTCTCCTCCCCTACTTGCACGCATGACCTGAACTATTCTGTTCTCCCATCAATTAGAAGGAATAAAGACCAAAGAAGGATAAACTGATTCAGATGAAAAACAACAAAAGACTGTTCAGACTTTTAGGTGACAATTATAATGATTTCAGAAGGCCTTTTTGATTTGTACCTACTCACAGAAAATGATTTATTATGAATGGCACAAAAAAATAAATGAAGCAACACAAAGAGCATACAATTATAAAATTCTCCATATCGGATTCTATGCCCTATTCAATGATTTGGAACAGTTATTTCTAAAATAAAGCTTCAAAATAGAATTTCAAATGCTAAGTACCAATTATGCAAAGCAAAATGTTTAATAAAACTGCTAATCTTTAAGACAGGACATTTTTAGAATCCACAGTAAGTCGATTACAGAAACAAAGGGCTCTGTAGTCAATGTAGCTCTGCAGACAAGAAAAGGGAGACCTGGTAGATTTTTCCTGACGGTGAAGACAGAACGAAAAATAGTGTCAAAGAAAAGACTTACCATTCATGCTGAAAAGCTAATTTTCAGAAACATATTGCTCCTAGTATTAATCCAACAACTGCTGAAGTATGCTAATCTCTACAAAAATCAGTGCTTCAATCTCGAAACACAACTATACACTAACTGAAAAGAGAAAGCACACAGAATCCAGAGAGCTTTTCTTCCTTATGAGCTCCTTGTGATGCAAAAAATCTGTGAAGCACAAGATAGCAGTAGTAAACCAAAATCAATATTCAGCACACGGATATTTGGTTTTGCTCATTAACTACTTCTGCTCTGACCAGTGCTACCTATTCATGTTTAAAGCGACTCAAAATGGCAGGGCAAAAAAAGCATGCAAACACCAGGAGGTTTTTAAGATGTTCTCAATTATATCAAGCACTGGTTGTTTCCATGGCAACCTTAGACCAGAATTATCTGTTGACTTGTACCCAACTAGTAGTTATTCTAAAGCTTTAATGAATTTGCACAATGTATTTTGCACATTATTTCATATTTCAGTTGTATTCTCTGTTACACATATCTAGCAATTATTCAGCTAAATTTCTATAAGAAATTTCACAGTATTTGAAATACATTGACATGTTGAATCAGTTAGAGACCAAATAGAATTCCTATTCATCATCCAGCCATTTGCAATGTACAGACTATAAGAATCTGGAGGTAACAAAAACATGCAAGTGGTGCCTCTCCTGACCACGTCCATTATTCCAAGTTGTTAAGACATCTCTTATTTTGCAAAGATTTGAAAAATGTTTGTAGCAGCTTAAGAGATTCTCACTGATATCTATCTCTACAATCAACACCAAGCAGCCTCATTCTCCTTTTTGTTTCCACTTCAGTCTTTCAAAGGAACAAATTATTAAGAAAACAAAACAAAGCAATCCACAAAAATAAGCAACACTTGGGTTCCACATAGGCACAACCAGTCACATTCTAGACATCCGAAACTCAGAAAGAAGTGTGGCATTCTCCTGCTTACCATCACATCCCTTTTCCTCTTTGCAGCACACCTGACCCCACTCCTGCACGTGCAATGTGTGCATTTATCTACACATGCACTCAGCCAACTTTTTAGAATAAATTTGAAGGCCTGTGGTATCCAGAGCAACCCCTGTGCCTACTGGATTCTAAAGATTTTACATGTCAAATTCATTTCGTATGTAGGTCACTGTGAAAGTAATGCCTCCTATTTATTTCCATGGAACTACAATAGATGCAAAGATCACAATAATACTGTTTGACAGTAAGAAAAGTCTCAGCTACAAAACACTATTTTTCAGCACAGACACCGTCATTAGGCATTTTCATCAGCAATAAACAAGAACCTGCATGCTGCACTTCTAACAATCTGTGCCAGCAAAGGTACCCACTGCTGCTGGCACCACTGGTGAAACACACCACCCACCACCTCACTGTGCTCACATCCAGTGTTTGGCCTTCATAAACACTGAGCAAGTGTCAGTGTATGTCAATGGGTGCCTTTTTTTCCGCATGGAGGAATTCAATGACACCCCTTTGCTTCACGTGCACTGCCATGTTAGACGCTATTCTGTCAGACTCCCTCTCTGCTGCCATCTGTCATATGGCAACAACACGTAACAGGATATTGGTGGGAAGGATTGACATCTGCTACCATCCCATTGACATTCACCTCTGACATTGTGGGCCAACACAATAAAATAGGAGGCATCACTTTCAGAGCAGCCTTCGTACATTAACTAAGATTCCAAGACATATTAGAAATATCATGCTCTATAGATAACAAAGCAACAAAACCAAGGCATTAAATACATTTCAAAATCAATCACTGAAAACCCCTGAGGCCACAAGCACACATCAAGGTGGTCTAAGCCACAGCAGCAGCTGACTGGCAGTGTATTAGCAAGGAACACACCTGACAGCAAGCAGCTCCTTCTCCTTCAGTAAACACAGTGTCAGCAGTAGCTGCTTGTACAAGGACATACGAAGAAACAGACCTGTTATCATACTGCTTTACAGAAGGCGTTAGTATAGCAATTTTCTTCTTTATCAATTCAACTTCAAACCTAAAACTACAACAAAAATCTGAAAAG
>VXAB01010755.1:417733-452745 GCA_013399175.1 Odontophorus gujanensis | reverse complement strand
TGACCACGTCCATTATTCCAAGTTGTTAAGACATCTCTTATTTTGCAAAGATTTGAAAAATGTTTGTAGCAGCTTAAGAGATTCTCACTGATATCTATCTCTACAATCAACACCAAGCAGCCTCATTCTCCTTTTTGTTTCCACTTCAGTCTTTCAAAGGAACAAATTATTAAGAAAACAAAACAAAGCAATCCACAAAAATAAGCAACACTTGGGTTCCACATAGGCACAACCAGTCACATTCTAGACATCCGAAACTCAGAAAGAAGTGTGGCATTCTCCTGCTTACCATCACATCCCTTTTCCTCTTTGCAGCACACCTGACCCCACTCCTGCACGTGCAATGTGTGCATTTATCTACACATGCACTCAGCCAACTTTTTAGAATAAATTTGAAGGCCTGTGGTATCCAGAGCAACCCCTGTGCCTACTGGATTCTAAAGATTTTACATGTCAAATTCATTTCGTATGTAGGTCACTGTGAAAGTAATGCCTCCTATTTATTTCCATGGAACTACAATAAATGCAAAGATCACAATAATACTGTTTGACAGTAAGAAAAGTCTCAGCTACAAAACACTATTTTTCAGCACAGACACCGTCATTAGGCATTTTCATCAGCAATAAACAAGAACCTGCATGCTGCACTTCTAACAATCTGTGCCAGCAAAGGTACCCACTGCTGCTGGCACCACTGGTGAAACACACAACCCACCACCTCACTGTGCTCACATCCAGTGTTTGGCCTTCATAAACACTGAGCAAGTGTCAGTGTATGTCAATGGGTGCCTTTTTTTCCGCATGGAGGAATTCAATGACACCCCTTTGCTTCACGTGCACTGCCATGTTAGACGCTATTCTGTCAGACTCCCTCTCTGCTGCCATCTGTCATATGGCAACAACACGTAACAGGATATTGGTGGGAAGGATTGACATCTGCTACCATCCCATTGACATTCACCTCTGACATTGTGGGCCAACACAATAAAATAGGAGGCATCACTTTCAGAGCAGCCTTCGTACATTAACTAAGATTCCAAGACATATTAGAAATATCATGCTCTATAGATAACAAAGCAACAAAACCAAGGCATTAAATACATTTCAAAATCAATCACTGAAAACCCCTGAGGCCACAAGCACACATCAAGGTGGTCTAAGCCACAGCAGCAGCTGACTGGCAGTGTATTAGCAAGGAACACACCTGACAGCAAGCAGCTCCTTCTCCTTCAGTAAACACAGTGTCAGCAGTAGCTGCTTGTACAAGGACATACGAAGAAACAGACCTGTTATCATACTGCTTTACAGAAGGCGTTAGTATAGCAATTTTCTTCTTTATCAATTCAACTTCAAACCTAAAACTACAACAAAAATCTGAAAAGTTCATTTACAAACTTTTTTTTTTTTTAAGAATGCAAGAGTATTTTTATCTTAAATTCAGGATTAATTCACACTAAATACTGTTATTTAATTTTACCCCAAACTTAAAATTCTGTATGTTGCAGTTATATCCATAGGAGAGTTGAGAACATTCAAATATCCATATAAAACAAACATCACATTTCTAAAACTGCTTATTTATTAAGCTTTGTGAAATTAATCTACAGCCTGAATTCAGAGACCCAGTGTAACTCCACAACACTGACTTGCGAGGGGAAAACAAACAAACAAACAAACAAACAAAAACCTCTCTTCCGTTTTTCATTTTTGCAATGTTGCAAAGAACTTTCAGGGATGATACATTTTCCCGGAGATACAGTTACAAGTCAGTAGAGCGAGCAGCAGACAGAAAGGCCACCTCCTTCTGCTCTTGCTTCTCTATCACTCCCTGCGCAGCAGCAGCAAAATCAGAATCCTGATGTGCAGATGTAGGCCATACCCACCAAGAGTATCTTTAATTTTTCAGCAATGTACACACTGACAGCAAAGATGCAGGATAAATACTCAGAACTTCACCCCAAAACCAAAGCTACATAACCAACCAATATTGAGCTTTCTGTTTTCCTGAGAAAAATTACATCCCACCTCCGTCCTCAATAACTTAAAATGGCATTCACATAACGGCCTTTTCACTGTTTATCATCTGAATACATGACAGTCCACTTCCTCATTGAGCATGTCAGACAAGGAAGCTGGCCTTACATAGAGGGGAAAAAAAATAGAGGCTTTGTACGAACAGGTCACCATTTGCAAATGTCAGTAGGTCAGTAACATTTTTTTTTCCCTCCATGTTACATAAACAGAAGTGCTTCAGTGTTTTTTTTTCTTTTTCCAAGCAGTTATTTACATAAAAAATAGCTTTTACATAATCAGAAGTAAGCATCTATTTTTACCAAGTGGAAAATACTTTGGAGAAGCAGAAACTCAGAATTTATGCAGTTTCATCATTTACCTTCCTAACTAAACTATTCCAGCCTCTTCCATCTCATTTTGGAGACCTAGATTTAATCTATTTTAGGTCGACGCATTAACACTTTTTGTTTCCATGTTTACTGCCTATCCTCTGAGAACAGATTCACTCCCAGCTCGTACACTGTTTCAAAGTGAAAGCAGGGATATGTGCAAATGCTGACTTTCTTCATGCTAACATTGGTGTTAAGCATTTCAAATAAGGCCTATTTTCAACTGAAACAACTGTGTTATCCTAAATCTATCAATGAACCTGAAATCTGGAACAAAATTAACATCAATTACATATGCAACATTTTAAAATGAGTATTTAACCATGGGGATAATAATTGCTTTGATAGATTTCATTGCTTTAAAAAAAAGTCAATTCACTTACATTGTGCTGTTTCTGAATTCTCCCTTCTTTTAACCAAGACACAATCATGAAAAGTTTTAGTCCATATAAATACATATTGTCAACTGTTCACTAATTTAAGAAATTAAAGCTAATGACATCCACATTCCCTTACTAACAAATTGCAATTGAAAATAAACACAATTTTATATTGTTTACCACTGTACAGACCTTTCTGATATACCGTGCAAAATAAAATGACAAATGACAAAAAACCCTATAATTCGAAAGTTAATCTGTGCATCTGTGTCTGCACACTCCAAAATTTAAACATTGCCATTTTCAACAAGGTTTCTCTTTCATCTGAACTAGTAGATTAAATTTGAAACTAAAGGAAGTAATTTAGAAGTATACTTTGGAGTGAGGGCTCGCTAAAACAAGTCACGTGTGCTTTAACAGAACAGGACCAGTCAAATTCTTCTGCCAGCCACCCAGCCTAAGGAACCACTCCCCACTTCCTTGTGCATGATACAATTTCTGAGTCTTCAAATTAATAACTCATGGTAGCAAATTGCAATATTGCCCCTTGAATGCAGCTCAGACCATATTCAATTATAAACACGCAAGTTCTTCAACTGCCACACATGTCAAAGAGAGAGTATCTCTAAAATAAACAACAAAAAAGAAGTACTACTCACTTGATTTGTCCCACAGGACAGCAAGTTCAGAGAAGTGATGGCTCTCATTTTCCAGAGCCACCCTCTGTTCATGTGCACCGCCCTTTGAATGCCTATGGAAAAGGCGATTAGCAAAACCTTCCAGTCTCTGCAGTGCGGTGGCTGTCCCCGTGCACTGGGCACAAGGTGCCTCCTTCTGAGCTGCCATCTACACACACCAGCAACTTTCAGAAAGTCCAAACAGAAAATATCTGAAAGGACAAGTCACAAGCCCTAAGAGCTACGCATGTGTCGAACTTCCTGTATGCAGTGTTTTCTAACCACTGCTCTGTTCTACTTCCTGTTAAGAAAAGCTCTATAATGTATTGTTTTATACTGTTAAAAAGACTTTTTTCCCAATAACCAAAAGGAATTCTCTAAGAAAACACGAACAATAATTGCGCTGTAGCTTCTTTGCACTGCTTTTTAACACATCACATATTTCACGCTACATTAAAAGTTTTATCCTAATACCATAAACAATGTGTTCAGAAGATATGAAGCCAGATATGTATACATATTTTTAACTTAGCACAGCCACGCCTGAAAAAAGAAAAGTGACTACTCTGCAGTCCTTCCCATTTAGAAAGATGGAGTACTGACACCAGCACCGCAAACACAACCAGCTGTAATCTAACCACTAACAATCTCATGCTTTCGACTAACTTCCTAAGCAAGGGGGTTGTTGCAAAAACTACTGAAGAAACCATTATCACTGAAAATAAATTACCCGCTTGGATAAAAATAATTTTGAAGTTGAATTCTATTGTAACATATAAATAAGTGTGCTTTAGTAGGGAGGCTGGACTTGATGATCTTTTCACTATAACTCTGTGATATTTGTTCATACTGGGCTCTAATTACTCCAAGAATCAACTAAATTATTTTAACTTTTTAGTAATAAGCTACCAGAACACACTGCATTGACAGACCCTTATCTCACAGCTCATTCACTCTCCCAGCCCCAGAGGCAGCTGGAAGGAGTCTCAAAGTCACAACTACTGGTTCCTGACATTACATCAAAGTCCACATCTTGTAGTATTACATATGGAGGATTTTTCAGACATAAGAAATTTGAATATTTTCAACTGTAGCGTAAGTCTAGGAAGCATCATTCTTACTGGCTCAGAGCACTGGGGAGATAAACTGAAAGTGGCATTAAATGTTATATTTATATTTAAATTATGTAATTTTGCACGCTTACAATGAGTAATACTCAAAATCTGTGTTTGTGAAAGTGGAAACATACATTAGGCAGGTTTCTCAGTATACCTTCAGCACAGATAGGATGTGGTTTCTTAAGAATTTAGGCCTATTCTTAAATAAGATTGAAATACCTTTTCACAATCTGTCTTTTCTCTTATAGTCAACATGTTCTGATGATAGAGCTCTTATTTTTCACCACCATACTTCTCACTAACTAGTTTCAAGTGTCAGCTGATACCCACCCTTGGACATTACATAACTATTTCATAACAGCTCTGTGTTTTCATATAGGACGACAAAGCCACTTATAACAATGATAAAACAGCAAAAATGCTGAAGGATAGACTTCACAGATTCGGCTGCCTTCCTTATAATGGTCGCTCACAGAGTTGTCACCTCAGCAGAGCAGCTTACATTTCAAGATGGCACAAAACACAGAAATGCCTTTGCTTCCAAGCTCTAGATATGCTCCGGATTTTTATACTTCTTTCTCCAGCATCTGTTCTAAACTTAAAAGCAACTGCCTTAAGTGCAGACACTTTTCATACAAATTGGCAAAACTAGATAGGAAAGAGCCCCATGGAACAGTCCAGCCATTCACTCCAAGAAGCTCACAGCAAGTCTCTCTGCACATCCAGGGAATCTTTCCAAGAGTCATCCTTGTTTTCTCCCACCTTTGCTATTTTCTCCAGTAAACTAAGCCATCTGTCATGGAGGTGTGTTCATTTTGTCTTTTTCCTCTCTCCTGATTCTGTGCCTTTTTTTCACAGCACTGTAGCTGTATCTTTCACACATTTAGTTTCCCTGATCACAGAAAATGTGACTTAGAAAATTCACATTACTTCACATTTTGTATGCCACAGGTCTGCCAACCCTCTGGCATCAAATGGGGATCCCCAAGAGCTGCCTGAGAGCATCTCTGCCCACTGAAGTTCAGCATTTTGAATGTACCCGAATGGCTAACCTGGGCACTTGAATGAGGTGCCAAAAACATAGAGCAGAAATCACAATCCTCTGAGACTACAGCAGTGAACTGGTTTAAGTGAAACGGGTTATCAACAAGGGATTATTAAAAGATACCTTGGAGAAAATGTGGATTAGCCAGAATTTTAACATCTCACTTCTCTACTCCTTGCAGCCAAAATCAATGCTGACATATTAAGAATTTCCTTTAGATAGAAATTTTATTTTCACTTCTCTCTAGCCACTACACTTCAGCAATATTTTGAAACACATTTTTGAAGAAAGATTCAGCTACAAATATAATTATGTGTGTAAATTACAGTACTTTGATAAATAATGCTTCAGAAAAAGTTCTTAAGGTACTCTCCCAACACAAGGATGGTCATAGAAACAGACTGAGACTGTAGTGCTGTAATGTGAAAAAGGCAACATAATCATTTACACTTTTCCTGATGGTCAACTCATAAAGCTAGTGTGTACTTCCCAGCAGGTGATGCCCAGAGTACGTATTTCATCCACAGGTAAAAAAGCACAGAAGTATAATCCAGTCAGACTTCAAATTTTTCACTGAAAATGAGTCAACAATAACATAGCTTGATGTACTATTTATTTTTAATAATCTCTGTTACCACGTCATTCCTCAGTTTTTAGGAAGCAATTCCACCCTACCAATCAAGCCTTAAAAACTAACTGTTAGGGAAGGGCATCCACTTTTCCTGCAAGAACCTAGAAATGGAGGAGTAACACCACTATATGTAAATTCTGGCTTTAAGTGGATACAGAAAAACACATTGTAATTTTAAAATGTTTAACATGTTCCCCAAGTAAACTTACCGTGAAATGTCTGAATTTTAAGGTAGTACAAAATGGTATAATATTAAACACTAGAGCATAATTATATGCCTTCAAGACGTTTCTATTTTAGTCCTGGGAACCAATGCCACAGAACTGAAACTCCCTTACACTGTATCAGAACTGAAACACTTTCTCATTGTTTAATTTAATGTTTTCCTGGTTATCTGCAAAACTAAGTTCACTTGCCTGTTTAAGCACATTCTACTACTTCTTAAGAAGATATTCTTACCTAGCTTCCTTTAAAAATATTTAAAATAAATCATTCTCCTTTTCAGTACTGGCCTTCAACCACAAGAAAAAAAAGACAGTGTCATTTCTTGCTTATTTACTCTGTTCATAATTATAGAAAAACAGCTCAAAGAAACCTCATGAACAAATAATAATGATTTTTTTTTTCTAGATGTTAAAAACAGTTTATTTATTTGCTTATAAAATAGTTCGTTCAATAAAGCATATCTTAAAGTATATCTTTTGCTTTACGCATCAATTATTTCTACTGCTCAAAGTCCAACTTTATTATTAAAAATTATTTGACACACCGTTAGTGAGGGAACCTCCATTATAAGACCTTGTGGATTCTGCTGAATTTTACAGCTCTCCTGCTGACCAATACATTATTTATAAGTTGATAGGGCCAATATATTTTAAAAAGATAAAATATTTCATTGTCTCATTTTTAATTTCAAAATACAAGATCTTGTATTTATTGAATAGCTCTGCAATTTATTAAAGGATATGCAGTAAAGAAACAGGAGTGTTTTGTGCTATAAGCATGAGGAAATACGTATCATCTTTCTCCAGTTGTTATACAAAGCTTAAAAGAAGAGGACATCAAACAAAGTATACAGATAGTCATTCGGTAAATAAAAACTGCAAGAAATTTATCAGAAATTATGTTATTAAATGCAATTCATATGAGCTCCTGCCAGGCATGCATATTTCAAAAAAGAATTATGGGTATAAAAAAAGCAGAAAAAGGGCTTCCTGAAAAAGCAGATGTATTTTGATTTTCACTGTACATCCAGTGCTATGTCACTAGCTTGCATTTCTTTTTAAATGCATGAAAAGAAGTGCACTATTTGCTAATATCTTGCAGATTTAATGGCTTGCCACTTTGAAACAGAGATTTATCAAAATGTATATCAGCAAAATAAACACAAGTAATAACTGCTAAACAAACGTGAAAATACACCCATGCAGTCTTAGTGTAAGTTCACATGCACATTTTTTCTAAATAAAATTAACCCCCTATTAGAAAGTCCCTCGGTAAGCAGTATCAAAGCTGGGACTGCAGCACTTCTATAAATAGGACTGCCAAGAGGAAGTTGTTGCTATGGAAATGCTGGTCATATTCCTATTTTGACTCAGTAGACCTCTGCTGGCATCTACTGTACATAAACTTAATTGCAGCAGACATCTTTTACTTTCATCTCTCACCAGGAAGCATAAATTAAGGGTTGCATGGCTGACTGATACCATTTACTCTTTTTTTCCACAACAATACAAAAGGAAGAAAAATAACAAAAATGAACTAAAATGAACTAAATGAGAACAAAAAAAAAAAGTCAAACACTACTTGCATTTAGCATCTTATTATTATTAAATTCTCCCTCGGTTAGTTTTCTTGTCAAAATTTGACAAATCCATCATCCAAGTCAGCAAAATTTTCCTCCGGTATATACCACAGCAGCTGACCAAGCTTCCTCCTTTCTACCAGCACATACCTGTGTTATCTTGAAGTCATATATCTCGTAGTCATAATTCCCAATCTAGTCCTCTCACATCACAAGTCATTCTTACACAAAACCAACCAATCTGTGGTAAAAGATGGCCACGACTGCCAAAGAGTCATATTCCTCCCTTTCTAACGTGGCTCCTTGCTCTCCTGACAGCTCCTCTTGAGTTGACATGGTCACTGGTGCTTGTGGTCTGCACTCATTAGTAGCAGTCACATCGCTAGACAGTCTCAGAATATGAATAAAGATGACACAACTTTATAATAGACCTTTACTAATCTTTGTTTCTACCTATCTACTAATCTACTATCTACTAATAATAGATACTAGAGGAACTACCTCATTTTAGTATCTCTTTAAGAAAGCTTATCTGCATTTTAGATCATTTTCTGAAGGAAAACAAAACAAAACAAAAAAGAACCCCACAGATTCCATTTGGAGCTAAATACTCAAAGTTACTTCATCAGGAGGAATAACACTTTTTCATAAAGTAAAAGAGTACTGAATGCAAATGCGAATGCAACAGTGGCCTTCATAAAGTGTGGTCTGAAGTACAAAACATTTTGTCATGTGACGTGGAGAGACAAACACCTTTACTCATATTAGAAGCATATCCTGTATTCCTCTGCCTGACAGCTAGGCTACAGACACCACTGCAGTCGTCTGGCTCTTCCACTACCACTAGCCTGCTCAGTGTCAGATATTCTACAGAAGAAAGGAAAGAGTGAACCAGTATACCTCTGCTACTAACCTCCACATCAGCTGAAGTGAACAACCAACATTATATTCCCTACAAGGAGAGGGGATGCTGCAGGACCCTATGCAAGAGGTTGCAGAATGTGCTAGAAGATATATAAAATTTGTTAAATGTTCTTAACACATCCTTGTGTTAAAAAAGTAGAATCCTAGTTACAAGAACACAAATTAATACACAGACACCACAAATGTAGCTCAGACACCAGGATTTTTCTGTATTTTTCAATTACTAATGCTGGGCTTGTGAAATTTCACGTGTCTGCATTTAAGTGCAGAATCAAATGTTCTTTGTGGGAGTAGGATCAAACCAAACGTGAAGGATCGAAACTGGGCTACTAAACAATAAATTTTAAAAGTACTCAATCATTCATGTCTTGCATAAACAATTAAATAACACTGATTTTTCAGAAGACAAATAACATCCACACCATCATCTTTCTAACTACAGGCTATTTTTATTAGTGAGGTGGCAAATAAGTCCACAGATATTTTGCTCCAGCTGTGATGTATATTCATTTATAAATCATAATTTATAACCAGTTGGGTTTGCGCAAGGTGAATTTATTTATTAGTAGTCTAGATATATCCCTAAATAGCATCTGTATTTGAATATAACAGAAATCAGTTACCATCCAAAAAATAATTACTTAAAGAAAACCATTCTCTGTTGCTGTTTATGAAATGTTCCAGCTACCAGCAAGCAAAGAGGCATTTTATTTCTCAGTAATTACTATCCTTTCCTTAACAAAGGCCAAAAGAACTAAAGTTTAGACAGGTATCTTGAAATTCAGGTAATTTTTTATTTTAAGATGCACCAGCCAGAAGGAGAAACAGCCAGTTTTCACTTTTATACTTACTAAGAAGGAAAGAAATAGATTACAACAAATACTTTTAACTTACTCCAGTATTCTAATAAAACACAGGGAGGCAGAAGGCACCTTTCAAGATGGAAATTTTCTAAGTTTATACCTGTTTCTTTCTCTAAGTTTGTCAAGACACTGTTTCGCTTGTTCTTTATAGAATATTTACAATACATAGTAGAATTTTAAGAATTATTAAGAATTCCTAAGACAACACAGAACTTGGAAAAAATCTTTAGAAGTGAGCATGGATAAAAAACACCATTACTTCTAATTCTCTCCCCCAAAATTAAGCAACTTGTACTGTGTGTCAGTTTACCTGTCAGCAGGAAAAACAGTTTCTTACAACAGCGTCCTTGAGAAACCACAGCTTTGCTTTTTTTATTCTCCTTGTAAAAGTAGATACAGGGACACTCAGCAACTGTATTTATCTTTAATTTGCTTTCAAGAGAAAATAGGAGCAAGCAATAATTAAGAATCCATCCTGCAAATCACTGCGATATCACAGCAAGAGCAGTTTCTTGCAATAGCACATCTCACAGTATTGACAAACTCCATGCTGTACTAAGAAGGAAATTAAGACTTTTCTGTATCACTGTTGTTCAAAGAATTGCCCAAGCTAGTTTTTATATTCAAGTGAAATTTGATCCTGCAGCTATTCTTCCCTTTGCCCACTAAGCTAATGAATATTCCTAAACATAGAGATTTTTTCGTGGTGTAGATACAACCTACTTGATACTGACTAATATTAGCTATCAAAGTTCACTCTACAACTTCTTCCCCGCTAGTTTCTATTTTTGATATTTACAGAAATATGATGCTTACAGCAATGGAAGTCATTTCAAGTTTTGCACAATTTTAACTCTATTCTCACCCAAGCCTCAAAAGCCAAGAGACCTACAAGATGAGAAACTACTTGCGATAGATCCAAAGTCTAACAATTTCAAGCCAAAAACCCTTGAGAGCCTTGGTCTGGCCTTCTACAGATTAATTACAAAATGAGCTTATTAAGTTATGACTACATATGAAAATAAAGCAAAAAAACCCAGTAACTGGTCAACAACAAGTATTCTAATGGTTTTTACAAGATGCCACTGCTATTCCATTTTATTTGTCCTGCTAGGATGAAAACACCACAAACTAAACACAGGAAACATACACAGAATTTGCTGTCACACAAATTACAGATGCTTAAGTACTTTCATCCTTGAATGAGAAATCTCTGCCACAAAGGCTGAAGATGCAGAAACGTGCATGCCTGAAATAACCAACTGCTTCAGTGCACACCTCAACTGCAGACTGCAATGAAGGCAACAAAGATTTTGACTAAACAAGCCGTTAGCAACGTGGGGGATTCTTGCTATTAACTGTGTATGCTATTCTTAACCTTGCAGTGATACGGCCATCCTATCCATGTTGCTGCTCACATCACCACAATAACAACATTTTGTACAATAACAATGTTTTGTACATCCCTATTTTGAACAGGCAAGATCTACCTTATGATAGCATCACGTGGGCTCTTCAGCTTTTGGGAAGCAAAAATCCCTCTCATTTGGCAGACCAGGAAGACTTACTATCTTGAATTTATTACTTTAAACTTATTTGAATCATTTTGAGTAAAATTGTGACTAAAATTTTTTAACTAGCCAGACATTTCTTTTTGTTCTACTGGAAGAACAAACGTGTTTCACTTAAAGCCAGTCTCGGCTGCTCATAACTCTTCCTAACAAACTCAACACAGAGTTTTTATTTTTGGGAGTCACGTGGCAAGTGGGAAGATTCTGGTTTTCTTCCAATTCTACCCAAGTTAAACTCTACCCAAGAAAACTGCCAAAATGAAATATCAGTTGCATTACATTATGGGCATTTTTAAATTTATTTCCACAATAAGAGAGACATTCCTTACATCTTGGGCAGTAAAAAATGGAGGAAATATAGTACCATATAGTAACCCATTTAAGTGAACTATCAATATAATGGAGTTACTTACTGAGTAATGGCACTCACTGGGCCCTCTCCTCACCTTCTTATTACGATAGAAGAAACAATACTTCAATTATGCAGAAATGAAAACCAAAACGAATAATTATCCTGAAGTGAACTGCTTATGTGTTAGTAAATAACCTCCTACACATTTCTGTCCATTTGCCTCTGTAAAGAGAACATATTCAGAAGAAAAAGGTTAACAATGCTAATATGTTGTCCAAAGCACCTGTGCTTAGTTACAAGTGGGTTTCTGGGCAAACAGGATGTCAAATATGAGCAAGTTCTGAAGACAGATGGTTCTGGGGACCCAAGTTGAATGTGCTTTTAAGTTCTACTCAGCTTGGAATCTACATTTGAATAACCTTTTCAAGTAAGTCTTACCTCAAATGCAACACCTATTATATATTCATGAAAATACAAATAATACTTCAGTGTACCGAATACAATTTCTTTTGGAACTTTTCAGAGGGTTTTACACTTCCTTTCTTTCCGCAGTTAAAACAGGAGAAATATTAGAAACTTCATTAGTCATCCAGATTTTGATGACAGCTTAGAAACTGGTCCCTTCGATCATTCTGGAAATTCATTTGTCACAACTACTAGACTAACTGTATCTCCTTATTATCTTCGGGTAAATGTTCATTAAGACCTCCAACCATGAGCTGATTAACATCAGAACTAATATAACTGTAAGCCCATACCACATTAACTGTGACAGCTTCAATAACTTTCAACTATGCCCAGCACCAGCATTTGGTCAAGCCTACATCCAGCACTAGCCCCATTGGAGAACAGTGTTCCAAAACAATAAAGATATACCATGTGGATTTTAATCTCTGAAGGTATCTTACCTACTAGCTTTATGTAGGATAACACCTCTCACAAACTCTGGGAACTGAGTAGCATACTCCACCCTCTTATCTGCAAAGTTAAATCATAGATCAGATTCAAGAACAGTTGTTATCAAAAGCATTGCATTAATGTCCATCACCACCCTCTCCTGAGACTGTAGATTTAATATTGTAATAGTAATTCTGGAAAACAATGGATATATGAACAAAAAAACCTTGGTTATTATTTTCAAAACAAAACTCAGAGCATCAAATTTGATTCCACCTTCTCTTAGGTTTGCTGCACAATTGTACCCTTGCATGTAACTTAAGTTACTCCATAACACTCCACCCAGCCTATACAGAAGAGACTAAAATAAGCTCATCTTACTCTTTAATTAAAAGAGCTTCAACTACAACTGCAGAGCTTTATAGGTCACTGGAAAATATGTGGTCTTGTAGCTACTCACATTGAGACAGCTTTTCTTCTTCTTTCCCCTCAAGAAAAGAATGGCTACCTACTTATTCTCCCTAAGAAAAAGGCAAGAAAAGCTGATAGCCTGAGTACAAATATTGTTCTACTTAAAGCAACCAGCTCAGCAAATACAGATAAGTTTATTTTCAGTAATGTTTCCAACAAACCCATAACTAACAGTACTGATAAAATGCTAGCAGGCACCTAGAACAGATACAAAAATAACAAGGCAACAAACGTGGAGTGAATCTTTCCTTTTTTTCCTTGCCTACAGACTCTTCTCAATGCTATCAAACAGCACAGCTCACGCTTCTTGGTAATTTCCAGTATAAAATTTTGAGCACCAAATTCTAAGCAACACTATATATGAATATATGCTATGCAATGCTTTTGAAAACAGGAATGTACTTATGTCATTAGGACAGCTTTTATTTAACTTATTTGTTTCATTCCCTCAAGGGAATGAATGTACATCTAGAGACAGGAGGACAGAGCCACGTGACAGCCACACCCCTGCAGGAAGAGGTCACATAATCACACCCCGCACAGAGCACAACGGGGTCAGGCTCAGATGTCCCCTCTGCTCCTCCCTAAAACATCTCTTTGCAATCAAATAGCTCTTACGTAGAATTTTGCCCCACATATTCAAATATTTTTCATTTCAGTCTGACTGCTCAATATGTTGAAATTTTTTACCATGTATTTCTCTGTTTTCATCAATTTATAAGTGAAATCTAAAATAACTGGTGGCCTGAAAAATAAAACTAATGTTTAAAAATGGGAAAATTTCGAACAGATTTCACTGTTTTCATTTAAATCTAAAATAACTCAGTGTTTGATATGCTCGAATCAGCATCCTCAAATCCCAATGCCATTGTTAATAAATAAAACAACAATAATAATAGCATAAACTCCACATTTGGCAAGGTCTGTTTTTTTGCCCTAAATCAAATAAACCCAAATTTATGGCCTCTCAAGATAACATGTTGATTCAAAACACATAAAAAGGTCTTACGAAAATATAAGAGCAATATTTACGCCAGCAACACAGAGATCAGTTACTGATGTAACAGGCTGAAATACGAAGTTAAAGGAAACTGTTCTCCTCCCTGCTCACAAGTAACCAAGCTGTTAACACACAGCATCAAGTAAAAATATTTTCCTATTCTGTGTAATTAACTGTCCACCTCAGGAACAAACACAGCACAATTGGAGGGAACATGCAATATTAGAATATACCAGAATAGCCCTGTCACAGTGAAAATATTGCAACAGAACTGTAAAAAAAAAAAAAGAAAAAAATTTCAACTACAGCTTCAAAAATACACAAACAAAAAAAAATGAACAACCAAGTCAAAACAAAAAACTCAGCCCCCAAAACAGAAAGACAAAAAGCAAGGGATGCTGTACAGACTATTCCAAAAGTGCAGCCAAAGCTCCTCCTTACAAGTAAAATTCTGTCCTACCACTGGTCATGGAAAAGGGCAAAAAATACCTAACCTATCCCTGCCATAATTTTTCAGTCACCTGAACTTAAAACACTCCATGCCTATATAATACAACTCATCCGTACTTCTGTATCAGACAATAATTTTAGAAGGCTGTAGCCGAGACTGACACAATACAATCTCATTATATCAGCTTTTTTCATTTTAGTTCCTAAACCAAATCTAGTTACTGACTGCCAACTGCGCATAAATGAAAAACAAAACTCCCACCTGAATATTTTCAATATTCTAGTTCATTCAGACTTAGCAGTAACTGGCTCAGGTTGTGAATACAGACACACCTTGGGCAGACATCAAACACTCATTCTTAAGCCTTTTTTGCTGTCCTTCTTAATTTCTGTCTGGTGATGCTAAGGATGCTGGTTGAAATACTTAAGTTACAAAACCGACTGCAGCACCACTAGCATGCTGACCTCCGTGTAGTAGTAAAAAAAATGTCTTCTGACCTCAAGGTGCACTCTCTCCAGCTGTATCTGAGATTTCAGTCAAAATAAAAACCTGCATAGCATGAATACAATTTGGCACACAGTCTGAGCAATGAAAACACCTGGTAAGTTGTGGATTATGTCTGTCGATGTTTGTCACTTAGGGGCACTCTCCTGGTTCCAAAATGATGATGTAGCTTGGATTGAAAAGAGCATTAGTGCCCCTTTCTCATGTTTTGCTAAATGCTGGTATCTTCTCTGTACTGGAGCTTGGTGGTGGTATTTTTGTCTTTGTAACTGACTGAATTTCTACAAATGGTAATTACACAGATTTATGTCAGTAAGCCGCTCAAACTACGATTAGTGTATGAAACAACTGCACAATTAGATGCAACTGTGGAACCAACCATTCCAGTAACACCTCATCTGCATTCCTTAGATTCATGCGCCTTAATTTAGAGCTCCTTCAACCTAGACAAAGCTAAAATCCTTGACTGCCTTAGAAATTTATTCCGTTTCATGACTGTAATTCAGCGAGATGCTATCCTGCTAGAAAAGTCCTACCAGTTCAATGGGACTTGCATGTTGAGGAGGTAAGAGACCCCAGCTGACCGTTATAAAACAAATACTAACTTCTGCACAACTTCTGAGTTGTTTTTCCCCTGACCCTAGTCACAGAGTAAGAAGGGCAAAGATTTTCCTCTCCATCAGTCAGTCTATTTTTCACAGAGATATTTGAGACAACTGATACATTTTGAAAAACTTATACACAAAGGCAAACAATTATTTGTTTGATGTTGATCTACATTTACGGAGAAAACATTTACATGAGAAAACAGCATAATGCAATACTTAGCTCATGACTTACAGCATACATCTCGTTTTCCTTTACAATATCAGAACGTTCTCAAGGCTGAAAAGAAGATTGACTCTCCCTGGTGTTCTCGTTTTTAAAGAGGATTTGCACAATTCACTCTAGTTTTATTTCAGCTTTTTATGATTAATAAACATAAAAGCCTTGAAACATGGCCAGAAAGACCAACGGATAATACACAATCCCATTAGGAGGCACTTTACCCAGAAACACATAGGAAACCTGCTCTGCAATGGAAGCCAAAAGTTTGCAAAGTACTTTCCCAGAGTCCATTTAGACTTAAAAATAGATAAGTAGTATTATGATACAGCAGTCACATGTGGTACATTTGATCTATTTTGAGCTAAAATTAATAAGCGCTTCAAGAACGTGAAGTAAATTGATATACTAATTGCCATAAAAATAAGGGATAGCTTGCTCTGTGAAACAGACTTTCAAATTCAAATGCATGATTGGTGAAAAATGAAGAAACACATTAATTTAAGGTACCAGAAGTGTAACTACAAACCTCCAATAATTATGAGGACACTTTGTGTATTTCTGTAGGCCTATGTCTTCTAAAAAGTTAACTGTTTAATAAATACTTGCAGTCAGTTGCCAGTTTTCAGATGAAAGGTGCTTAATAGTGCCAACTAATTTTTAAAAGGTAAGATTTTTCCTAGAAGACACACTTTCCCCACTAGTAATTCAGAAATGGTTAAAAGCAGTGGGACTGCTAAGCCTGATTGCAATGCCTCTGCCTTGTTTTTCTGGAACATCGTGACTGGGAAGTAAGGATTTAGACAATCACATGATTCCCAAGTTTAACAGCCCAGATTTTCAGTACATCAAGCCTACGTACAAAGATCAACAAATACTGTGGTTTGATCTCAGTTAAGAGTCAAATTGTATCTACAAACACTTCTCATAATGTAGTGCCATCACCAGACACGTTTTACGTTATTCTTACAGAACACAGAATTGTGTGCTTTCAGTGGAGATTCAACAAAAGAACATTCTGATGTTCTTGGTGAACAAAAGCTTACCACTAGAATCTACTCTCTTCTCACAAACCCACATTTTCCTTGAGGTAGCAGCTATACAAACCAACGTCAAGTTTGCCAAATGTTTAGTACCTTTCTTCAGAGCATAAAAACACACAAGCTACGAACACTGTCATTGGAAAAGGTTCCCTATGACATCCTAGCTTCACTGCATATTCAATAAACAATCATCTCTGGATATACTGCACTAAACAACTATCCAACTTAGCAATCAAACTATTTTACAAATACACGTACCTGACAAGCAAAAGAAAGGTTGAATTACTATTGTTTTAATATCCTCTGCTTCTTTTACGCATTCATTATAACAGATAAAATAATGTATGGCTTTTTCTACAGATCATATCTCACACAATACAGCGTACTGAGCTGCCCTGGCGATCCTTCATGACTATGCACTGAAAGAAATTTTTCTGTAAGACTCCATAGCGGAAAGTGAAAAGACAGTCATCTCTAGGAAGCTGCAAGACATTGATGGTGAAGGCTACTGAATGCAGCCCTTACAAAGCCAAAGCTCTCTCTGCTCCATGGCAAGTTCCTTGGACCTTTCAGCTGCATGTACTGCTGCTTTTCTATCTCCAATATGATGTCCAAAGAGTATTTGGGCATCTGTTCCACAAAGAAGAATGAGCATTTGTAACTGCCTCAGAAAGCTATAGAATCAGGACCAAAGTGTTGCAGAGCATTTCATGTAGTACATGCCCTGAGAAATTTGGGGTCCCTAAATAAAGGGAAACATCTCTCTGCATCTCAGCCCCATTAGTAAAACAGAGATTATTTAAAGAGATAATGTACAAGCACTCCAAAAGTGAAATATTTCCACAGTATCTATATTCTAAAATGATTCTTTTGTGAAAAGCTCACAAGGAGAAGAATAACATGCAGTAAATAAGGCACACATATATGCACAGAAAGTGACAAGGAAAAAAAATAAAACTTGTTCAGTAAGTAGCAATTAATGCCTTATGCACCAAAATTAGCAAAATCCTTTGGAGGGATGAGGTTTGGGGAGAAGAAACATAGGACACGGTATTTTTTTTCTTATAATACCATAAATGTAAAGGAACTCAAATGCATGAAAATGCTCAAATGCCATTCAGACAATTTTAATTCTGCTCATCCTGTTCTTTTAAAATAGATTTTGCAACATTACCAATTTTTCCTTATTTTCGTTACAGAAACTTAAAGTTCTTGGAAAAGAAACCTAAAAGCCAACTATCACTTTGTGGCATCATCTAGCCCAATAGGTCATTCATCAGAAGATCCCTCCCTTTAACCTGTTACACTGTCTGTGAAGGAAGGTGTCTCTCAAAGCAAGACTTTTAGACTGTTTCTCTGCATGAGGAAATTCAATGATACTCCTTTGCTTTATACACACTTCCAAGTCAGACATCACTCTGTCGAACTACCTCTCTGCTGCCATCTACCACATGGCAACAAAATGTAATGGGATATTGGTGAGAAGGCTCAACCTCCACTGCTGTACCCCCATCATCTGCCTCAGACATTGTGGGTCAACACAATAAAATAGGAGGCCTTACTTTCAGAGCAGCCCTTGTAAAATGAAGTTGTAGCACTCTAACTTAGGAACTCCACAACATCAAAACAGTTGATATTTTAAGGCTACTTAAACATTATGCTTTACAATACAATGGATAAAATTGGTGCAATATTGCATTGGGATTATTTTCTTGCTCCACCATGCGATTATAAATGAAAAACACAAGCAAGGAAGAAACAATGATTTATTTTATTCTCTGCGTTGTATGGCTATGCTTGGGTAGCATACTAGATCAAGTATCTTTCACATAGAACTTTAAACAGAAAGTTGTTTGGGATTTATACAGTAATAATAATAATGAAGAAAATGTTTTGATCTGAACAAAAACATCATGGAGACACAAAATCTGTCTGGCTCAAACTGAACAAAATGGAAAGACAGTTTTAGGGAAAAGGGCACCCAAAAAAGATGTCTGTGCATATGTTGAGTAGATCTAAAAGTCCAAGAGGAACTGCATGAACAATGCATAGGAATAACAGAAATAAGTTCAATTCCTTACCAAATAACATTTATTCATTCTCATCATGATAATGCTTATTTTAAATTGCCCAGAGAAGGAATCCTCTGATTGTTAGCAGAGTTCTAAGAGCACAACAGTTGCTCTTCAGTTTACAGTCGCAGCCCAACAGTTTAAGCCAACTCTTTATGACCCACAAAGGTTTAACAGAACTGGAAGAAATAAACCAGAATTTATTTTAAAAGCCTCTTAATTTATATAAGAACTGTAAACTTTCCAAGCAGCAAGAAAGCACCAACTTGGCAACATTAATGACACAGTGTGTATCTGGTGGTATGTAATCACAGACCCTTGGAAGCCCTTTCTGTACAGACAGCATATAGTGGTACCGGCAGTGAAAGGCAATCCATGTAAGCAACTGAAAAGTTATGCTTTCTCTTTCTGGGCAGAACAGTTTACCTAACCATAATTGAGGCTGCATGGCTGTGCTTCTCATTTTGCTCTCTGAACTCATCCCTCCAAGGGCAGGTACACTCCTTCAGCTCTACAGCTCTGATCGAGGCCTGTGCTTGGACTTCTAACACTCCTTTCACTGGTATGAGTTTTGGTGTGAGAAGAGTTTTTGATTTTGATTACAAAGAAAAGTTTCATTTCTGTCCCTTCGTTTCATTAAAAATGCACCCAACTCATATCATCACAAATGGAATAGCAAGAAGGGGCAAAAGAAACCTGCCTCCTGAGGGGGCAAATCATTCGATCACTTAGTTTTAGAGGACACAAGATAAAACAGGAAGAGACACAGTGTACAAACACCTGTTTGCAAGAAAGGCACAACTCCAGTGCATGTTCTTCTAGTGAAAGTACTAATAAATGCCTGTGATTAAAACCACTTAAAGAACAGAAAGTATTCTTCTAATGAATATTTCCACATTTTTTTATGTTGCTACATGCACTAAAATAGAAACATTGAATTAAGACAAACTGTCTCAGTACTCATAAACTAATCTGTTTTGCTAGACTCTTTGTTAATAAATAACCAAGTAATAACACATCATGCAATGTCAGTTAATGGAATTTCTTTATTTTATTTTTCTGACAGAACACTAGAATATCTGATCTCACTGTAAAAATCTTTTCTAAGTTTCTTAAAGTGAAAAATCAAACAAAAAACCAAAACGCCTCAAAAATGTCTTTTAAGAGGCTAAAAAAGCTCACTGAATTCATACAAGTTATAAGATCAAATGCACTATACTGGTACAAATAAAGCCATGAAAAGCAGACAGTTAACGTCACAAAAAGTTACAAATTCAGATAGTTAACTCCGAATATACGAACCCTATCTTGTGCCCTATTCATAACCAGACAAACAAATCACGCCATGTCAATCTCTTCTCCATCACTCTTAGAATGCCAATGACTTAAGGCTTATTTTCAAGGAGGTTATATGTATACCTTTATCTTCTGCTGAAAATTACTGCTGTTTTGAACAGTAGTGTTGTCTATACAGTCTGAGCTGTAAATAAATAATGGAAAGCATTTCCACAGGAATGTGACCATATTAAAAAAAGTGTGCTTAAGGGAATAAAATAAATATCCAATATGGAAACATATTAAAATATTGTCCATGGAAAAATCCTTATTTTGGTCACTTTGGCTTAAAAAATAATAAACAAATGTAAATTCTAAGATGTCACTAGAATAATTGGCCATCACGTCCATGATTCTGCAAAAAAGGAGGCTGATCTCTGATTGCTTATAATATTTCATATAATTTCATTAAATATTAAGTAGGTCACAAAAGCAACACCTCCTATTTATTTCTATGGAAACTACACCAGATACAAAGAGCACAACACTATTTAATAGAGCACACTGTCACCTACAAGACACTATTTTTCAGCACAGGCTCCACGACTAGCTATGCATTTTTGTCAGTGATGAAGAACCTCCATGTTGCACTCGCAATGATTTGTACCAGCGAAGGTGTCCACTGTCACTGCCACCACTGCTGAGATGCACCTCTCACCTCCTCACTGTGCTCACATCCACAATCTGGTGTCCTTAAATATTCAGCAAAAGGCGATGAACATCAATGGGTGTCACTTTTTTCACATGGAGGAATTCAATGACACCCCTTTGCTTCATCCACACTTTCATGTGAGACTCTATTCTGTCAAATTTCCCCTCTGCTGCCATCTGTCACATGGCAACAACATGTAATGATGGGAGGATTCAGTCTTTACTGCCATCCCACCAACATCTGACTGACTTTGTGGGCCTTCCTAATAAAACAGGAGGCGTTACTTTGGGACTCATGCTTCCTCACTGAACCAAGGCCATCGCACCTTAACTCATGCTCCAAGAACACGAACAGATAAGAAATCCCCATATTTGTGCATACTCAAGAGCTGTTGAATAAAAACCAGCATTACATGTTTTTTCCTGTTGTTACATCAAATGTCAGAGTATGTTCTCTCATGAAAGGTTAAACAGGAGGTGTTGCTAATATCTATTTCTCTCTGGAAGGTTCCTGCTTCTTTCTGCATTTTGACAGAGGTCATTTGAATTGTATTTAATTGTCTGCTGCAGCAACAACTTTGCAGTGCCCATTGATAAGAGACAATTCTTGAACCACAAACAGAAACAGTATTCATGTTTCCTACTGTCTGCTCTTGCTGGCCTGGTTTTGTGGTCTAAACACAGCTTTAACTGTCACAGTGTCGGGCAGTTCAGAGCTTAGAGGGCTGCTATGTGAAGTATCAAAATACTGCGTTAGAATTAGACAGTGTTGCTATTAAAAAGTCCTTCTGCCCAATAGTTCCTCTGAAGGACTTAAGTGGTGACAGTATTTAAAAAGGGACAACAAAATTAAAATAGCTATGAGAGACGACCTACAAGCAGATATAAATCCTGTGCTCCATAATTTTACAGCTTAAGCAAGCAAACATCTAGCCATACAGTATCCTAATATTTACAGCTTCTTTTTACTGAAGTATGTACTAATAGATGGAATTCACTTAATAACTGAAGGAAAATCTCTGAACAAGTGGAACAGAGTTTACTTCATGACTTTCAGGTTGTAGAATGTGCTGCATATTCCTTCTTCTGTGCTTACTACTTTGATTCTCAGAAAAATGCCACTACTGTACCTTATGCCAATAATGCTGAGTGTATCCCATCTCCTGCAGCTACAGCACACATTTTCCCCAAACCCACTAGATGTCACTTCCTCATAATTAAATGTATATCCAACAAGAAATATCTTTCCCTCTTCAGTTCATTCAAGCAACAACACATCATTTGAGAGAAATTCAGATTCTGTCATGCCAGATCTCTGTTCTCTCATCCCACAACTTGGAATCAGCTTCTGTAAATCACTCACGTGTTGCACAAGAAACAAGCAGAATCTCAGGAGCAGACTTTCTCAGCTTCTCTGAGCAGTGGCTGAAGGGCTGTATGAGAATGGTGTGTATTTAAGCACTTACCATACCAAGCGGTGACTGCTCCGCTGGTTTCCCAGCCCCTGCATTTCGGGCTAGTCCTCTCACCTAGCAGACTGGCAGTGGAACAAACAAGTTTGTATGTATTAGTGGAAATGAATGAGTCAGTTTAATTGGTGGAGAAAATTACCATGTTCTGAATGTAACTGTGGAAAAGCAGCCAACCACTATTTTCTGTTTGTTGTTTTCTCACAAAGAAAGGCAGAACTACCTCAAGTTATCTTTGAAAGAAAAACCAGACTTCATTTTTGCTTTAAATGAAAACAAACAACAAGCAAACAAAAAACAACCCTCTAGGAAATCAGTATCTTTGCCATTAAGTGGAAAACTCCTCTGCTGAAAAAGCAAATGCAAGAGATTCTTAACTTTCTTGTCAAAGATTATATTAAATTCACAATGCTTATACCTCCAGTCCTACTGTGTCTCTTAGGCTAGTTTCAGCATCAGGCTTCTCCATGTCCCTTTACAAGCACATTGTACACAACACAGACCTGCATGTCTCTTCCTCCTCTCACTCCCTACTCACATGTTGTACCTAAAATGACTGTCTATGTATTAGTCATCTTCCAGTTTTATTTGTCCTAAAAAATACTTGAGCATACACTAGAACAATTAAAAATAAAGAGGAAAGCTGGTGATCTCTTTGCCAACTTGATCAAAATAGATTGTGCTCTGGTGATGACAAGAACCATCATATTTAACAGAATTAAGTACCACTTTAATCACAGTTGAAACAAAAAAATGGGACAACTTTTGGTGACCCGTCTCCCCTCTTCTACGCCTCCTCCTCCCACCCATGTCAGTACAACAAAAGGGCAAATAAGTCCTTGAAATTAATGGGTTAAACAGGAAAGCTAGGGAAGGAAGCAAAGGGGTAACCCAGACGACTTCAGTGACTTCTGAGTAGCCTTCACAGCAGCTATTTCAGCAAGCTGCCACCTGGAGCAGAACACCAGGGGTGATCAGTGCAGGAATTTTTCAAAACAGCTTTACCACCAAACAAAATTGGTCATGTAGTTACTCTGTAAGCAGCAAGTTGAAGAATACTTCATAGTCAAGAGTCTGAAACCTCAAGCTGGAGGCAGTGCAAACGTGCTGGGCTTTTTCTGTTGTTGTTTGTTTTTTGAAAAGTCACCGTATCAGCAAAACACAGGATCTACTCAGAAAACACAACTCTTGCCCATCTGAAACTGCTCCAAAGGCCTTCTGCAAAAGCATTTCAAGCAATACCAACAAGTATTTGTGGTTTCACCTGATTTAGAAATAGAATCAAATTGTGCTTTTCAACCTTAGGACAGTATCATACAACAACAGTTTATTGGCCAAATTATGTTCTGTATTTCTGCTGTAAGCTACTTGGCAAACACTTCTTTAATAAATGGTGTCGTTTCAAACACCTGTTATAACCAAATGAAAGCTCCCTTCTGAAGGAAACAACTTTACAACAGCAGTTCAATGTCTGAAAATAGCAACTCCAAAAGAGACACTATCCCTTAAAGAAATGTTCCAAGTAGCACCAATAATTACCAGGATAAAAGATCAGACCGGAGTACTGCTCTGGTACTGCAAACAGTGGACTCCTTCAGTGCAAGAGAAACCTGTCTGATGTCAGCCTAAAGGAAAACTGCCCAGTACTGTTAGAAACACAGGTAAGCGCATAAAGAAGCTTAGGAACATGGATGAGTAAGGGACTCAACATAACGAGTATCAAATGAAAATGCTAAAAGATAGCTGAAACTCTGCAACACGACAAGTATACTTTCCTTCTATGGCAGAGATAAATAAGTATACTGTCTTTGAGTATTTGGCATGAAGACAGTCACTAAAGTGCACTAAATAAGGTATCATCTGATGTATTGCAATTTGTGCTCGCTAGTTAAAAAAAATATATATATCTCACTCCTGCATAAATCCATAGTCACTAGTGATTGTCTGCCTTGGGTACTGTAGCTGTACTGTGACCTGGAGTCCTGTGTCCAGTTGTGGACACCCTCAGTGCAAGAGAGACTCAGACATACTGGGAAGAGTCCAGCAGAGGGCCACCACGATGGTCAAGGGACTGGTGCAGCAACCCTGAGAGCACTGGGATTGTTCAGAAGGGAGGGAAAGCTCAGGGGTGAACTCATCAATATATGTAGTAAATATCTGAAAGATGGCTGCAGAGAGGATCTTCTAACTGATGTCCAGTGTCAGGCAAGGGGCAATGGGCACAAACTGGAATGCAGGAGGTTCCCTCTGACTATCAGGAAGCACTTCTGTGCTCTGTGGGTGCCAGAGCACTGATACAAATTGTCCAGAAAGGCTGTGGAGTCTCCTCCTTGGTGACGTTCACAAGCTGCCGGGACATGGTCCTGGGCATCCTGCTCAGAGAGGCTCTGCATGAACAGGGGTTGGACATGATGACTTCCAGAGGTCCTTTCCAATCTCAGCCACCCTGGGATTCTACAAAGGTGACCTGATCTGCAATGTTATCTCTACACCATCATCAGACTTCTGATGACAAACCCAGTAGCAGATTCTGTTGTCCCTGTGATACACGCATACTTCCCATACAATTTGAAAGCCTCATGTCATCTAGTCAATTCATCTTCAAACCTCATCTTGGAAAATTCCAAGTATGTTCTCACACCTCACTTTTTCATCTTTTGCCCTGCCCAGACAGCAGGAGATAGGATCTCTTATCAACAGAAAGGTAAGATGACAGGTGGACAGCTTGTACTCCAAGCTAAATCCAAACCTAGCCAGGAAAAACGTTCTGGATAATGCCGTTCGTAAGTGTCCTGAGAGTTCTGCTCCTTCAAGAACCGGGCCGAACCTGCCCGTAAACCGTTGACAGGGGGAGAGCACGTGCCACAGCCCTACTGAAACAAACAGCCGCCCCTCTCCTCCAACTTCTCTAAAAACTCTTGCTAAGATTCTCGTACCTATACTCTCCTTTATATTTATACATTTCCCCTCTGTGGCTCTACCTGATGCAGGATTTCCTCATCAACTTCATGGGCTCTGACCCAGGAGGAAAAAGCATCAATGAGTGACCCTAACACCCATGGAATCTGTTTTTATTTCCTCAGGAAGAGCACCTCTGGCCAGTGTACATCAGCTCTTCACATGGACAGGCCCATGCCCTGCTTAGTGCTCCCTTTGCTTTCCTATTCTTACATTTCTTGACCCACACTTCTCCTCTTACCAGCTGTTGTCCTGCAATTCATCTGATATCTTTCCATTCTCTTTTCCTTTAGTTACTTGCTCTCAAGGAGAGCTCTAATGTTTTATAGGGATAAACTGGTTTCCGGATCTACAGGAAAAAGCCAGTACAAACAGTGTCTCAAAGTGGATACTTATGAAAAGCAAGAGTGGCAAGCACACGGCAATTCTCACTTCCTATGGCACACAAAATTTTACATATCATGTCCTCTTTTGGTTGTTTCTATTCTAGATTGACAAGCTGTCACAGGGAAACCTTTTAACATCTTTGCTGCTTTTCTGTGAACATATTCCCAGGCATTCAGCTTGTATCCAAGGTGTCTGATACAATTCACTGAAGAGTCAACAAATTTATTATATCAAAGGGAGAAGTACGAATGGGAAGAAATGTTACTCAGCAAAGTGGAGAAAAAAAATACATGGACTCATTCACACAAAATTCAAGAATGTTCTAGCACAGAGTTGATAATTAAAAAAAACCATAAGTTATTATGAAAATAGTAACTTATGAATGAATGAAAACTATCTGAATACTGAATGTGCAATAATTATGTAGGTAGAATCGGAAGAGTAATTATTTGGCAAAAAGTGTGTAATAACAGGCAAAGATAGAAACTAAACTCTTCTCAGGTATCAGTACAGCCTGTGCGCATGAGAAACTAAAGCTAACTTCAGTTTTGTGCTTTTAATCCTTAGTCCAAAAGGAAATTCAAAGAAAAAACATCTGCTAATTTGTAACAGAAACCTAAGACACCTTGAGAATCATTAAAGAGCACTATGTACCCCAAGCTTCTCAGTTAACCCCAGATCACACGAAGCTGTTGTAGACTTGAGCTAACTGCAAAACAAGTTTTGTTAAGTCCATATTCACGTAGGCCATCCAGTTGCCTGGCATTTCATTTTACTCTAAGCTCAGTTCCCATGAACAGATAGTATTATTACAATATAGGCTTTACACAAATGCAGAGAAATCAGCTTGAACCCAGGATGCACTGCAACAGTGCAATCCATTAGGCCTATGTAACATAATCACAAAGTGGAGCCCCAGCACTGGGCCCTGCAGAGCGTGCTCACTCCTTCCTTCAGCGAGAGCCCCTTCTCACACTAGCTTTCACGGGGACCAAACCTACAACTGGAGGCTCCACTGGAAAAAAACAATACAAAGCATTTCCCGTGGCTCATGGGAGACTACATCCCCATTCACTGTAACGGCACTGCTTATTAAGATATATCAGGATCTTCTAAATCAGCATGGCATGAATTAACTACATAATGTTTTCTCTCTCTCTCACCACATTTTCTGTTTTTAGACAAGAAATCATGATTAAAAACTCCAAGTTCCATATTAATTAATCTGTGGATCAGTTAAAGATAGAATGCTTGAATACAGGTAATTTGCATTAAAAAACGAATCTTAATAATAGACTTTCATGCAGCGAAGGCACATTTCTCCCTGTTAAAAGTAAGGGTAGATTATCATGTGCTTAATGATCACAGTTTAAATATACAATAAACCTAGTACTGTTATCTGCTGTAAGACAAACAAAGCATTTCAAACTGTCTAACACCATGTTAATCAAAACTAACCTTAATTACTATTGCAATGTATCTGCTGATTTGTCTTAGTACATACACCTTTAATTATGTCACTTCATATGAGGGAAGAGCAATTAGATTCCAGGTATAGGCCAATTAATGATCTCTTATATCTTTAATATTTTTTTCTTTTCTTTTTTTTTTTCTGGTGCCAAAAGCACACCTTCCTTTGTTTTAATTTCTTGAATCACACTGCAGCTGTGGGTTTACACATCAGCACTAACAGCAAGCGCTGGAGGTTAACAAGGACAGCTTTGCTGGAAGCAGGTTAAGTTGAATGAGATAAACAAAATTTCCTCATATCCTCTGTTTAAATATGACAATGTTTTAACAAACAGACACAAGGTTACTACGCAGATGGATAACAAAACTAACACCTTTACACGTGACCCAGATGAGACCCATTAGATTATCACCTAGAAGGACGATTTCCTAGGCTTCTCCTTTTAACATTACAGGAAAGAGACTTTACTGTTTCTTTCTGTCTGTCAAGAAGATACTGCCTTCATCCAGCAGTCAGTGCAAGGCAATAGTAATTCTCTGCTACTCCTACCGAGAGAACTCGGGTGCTCTCTGCCAGTGAAAGTCTGATGAGCATTTTGAGCCATGCCATGGAAAAGGCTTTTACCTTCTCATAGTCTGAAGATGCAGTCATCTCTAACATTTAGAGCGCATTTATTTAACCCAATGGTTCTCTGAAAGACTCTAAAACTGTCAGAACTATGGCTATACCACTGTACAGAAACATGCTGAGAACAGTTTCTGTCTGGTCTCACCTTATAAACATTGTGACTTGCTTTTGTTTAAAAAGGAAAAACAAACAAACAAAACCAAAGTGTTTCCAAACCTTTATTACATTTTAAAAGGGTGTGCAACACACACGCAGAGCCCTCATGCCCTAACCCTTACTGAGTGTCTATGTAAATGTACACACAGATGCATATCTAACAACATACACCAGAACTCATTACACTACAAGCTACAAAGCCATCTATGATTACATAAGAAACTCTTACCAGGGACCAGTATAAAACAGTTTAATGAATGAGCAAATGAATGAATGAAACAAAAAACTTTGATAAGCTTCTTGGTTTGAGCATCAAACAGAAAACAAAGAGAACTGAATTAAATAAAAAAAGTTCAACAGACTAAAATACTGTCTTCTTATAGATCTGCACAAAGTGCAGTCAGAAAGAAGATAAGCTTTACTATATCTTCTCAACCTTTATAACTCTAAATGCTTGAATAAATGAAGTCCAACTGCTAGGTGCTAACACTTCTCACTAAGACCTAAACTGTGAGACAAAGTAATTCATATGAACACAGGCAGAGTGAAAAGAGGTGGTCTGGAGTAATCATTTTTCCAACTAGTTAGTAGGGTGAGGTCTTAGGTGACTGCTGAGTTAATTTAAGAGCTCAGCACTAAGAAAAGAACGTCCTTTTTCTTGCCACCTCACCATTTCATTGCCAGCAGTGCTTTTGCTGCTTCATCTGAATGTCTGCTGTCACCTAACACCTCAGCAACCTCATTTGGCTTGCAAAATAATTGCAAATAAACCAAAGGGATAAAAGCCACATTTTTTTGGCTACGTAACACAGCTGAACAACGGATTGGAAAAACACTAGAATTGTGACAAGCGAAGGACTAGGAAGAAAAACACACTTTCCACCAGTGTGAGCCACCAGATGGGTTCAGCTGTTTTGTGAAACCCTACCCTCAGTGGACATTGTTCTGCTGTGACGCCAAAGAAACAGTGAACAGGATGCCAAACAACTGGCTCAGTAAAGCTGAGGTCTGTCATCCACTTGTGCTGATCCCTAGCACAGCACACAGAGCTAGCTCAGTACCTTCCTTTTAGTTTCTGTAGAGCAACGTGCACACACACACCCAGATCACTCTGCCCTGATTCTCCTGTTACACAGACTGCTTGTCTCACTTTTATCTTGTATTTCCTATCGGTCTGTGTTGACCTTACTGTCCAAATCAGACCATGTGTACTCTGGAAAATAAACTGTCTATTTAGTGTTCTCATGCAAACAAAGCAGGACCCTGACACACAGCCAGCCCTCCTGAACACAGGGACAATACAAATAAATAAAATTACACAGGAATGAGCACAAGCCTTTCCCAACCATATCAGGAAAAAAAGGGGAAAAACAACAACAAAAAACAACACAAATGAAGGTGAATGTTTCTTCAGTTTGCAGTTCCTAAGACAACACATCTCTCACTTCACTTACCTGCTGACATCTCCACTGCCACTCTGTCCTCTGCCCCATTCCCCAGGCAACATCCCCGGCTCAGGGTGCGAGGATGAGGCCCGTGGCACCGCAGCTCTCCAGCAGCGGCAGCTTGTGGTGCAGCCCCTGCTTTGTCCCCGCTCTCCCCTCTGTGCCACCTCTGCACTGGCGCAGTGCTGGTGCTGCTTCAGTGCTGGATCAGGCAGCTGAGACAGGTTAACCAAAGCCCTTCTTCTTTTCCTTTTTTGCAGGGTTATTTTTAACCTAGATCAATCTCAAATTCAGTTTGTCTTGTTGTCTCATAAACAGTGTTCCAGTACACTTGAGGGCACAGAGGCAGATAAGCAGCAGCAAGGGACAGAAAAGCAGAACTGCAATCAAAAGGCATGCTTATAAAATAACACCTTATACCTGTAACAAAGGCACAGACTGAGAGCAACACTGCAGAGCAGATTCACTGCCAAGTTCCAGCCTGAAGTTTCACAAGTTTATAAGAAAAATCCCTGCAGACTCAAAGTTCCGAACACTGAAAACACTGCAAGCTTAAATAACCAGAAAAAAAATATATTGATTAAAAAATACACTATGCTTGGGTCTGATCTGGACCCACCTGCTGTGCAGCACGGACATCAGTCTTTATTAAAATAACTACAGAAAGGCTTCTGGGCAAAGAAGTTCTTCATGATAACTACAGCAAAGATGCAGGCTAAACACACCACATCTGACAGTTGTCCAAAGAGTCCTTTCCACAGCTCTGTCCAAAGGAGAGATGTGTCAGTTATGGAAGAGCTGAACTAACTGGAAAAGAATCCCAGACAACCTCACATACAGCAGGGCACACACCAGACAGCAGCAGGGGAGCCATGAAAATGAACTTCCAGTGTTGTCCTTAAGGTTTTCCCACTTAACTGCTCTACTCACATTTTGCTCCCTATACCAACAAGGTAGTTAATTTTTGCAGCACAGACACGGTCTTAATTACAGTAAGGAACAGCATAACGTAGTTAATTTTCAAAGAACAGACACAGCCTTACTTACACACAGAAATAATGCAATCTCTCCCCAGACGAAGAGAACTCTGAGCATTTTTCAAGATATTTCACCAAATCTTTCATTTATCTGAATGTAGATACATACATAAATGAATGAATGCTAAATAAATCTAGCAGCAAGTAATTTAAAATATTTTGTCTAAAAGGCTAAAGACAACAGCTAAATACATACACTAATTTATCACTGGGGGTCCTTCCGACCTTTTGTTGCATGCCTAGGAAGCAACCAGTTACTGAATAGCAGCCTTACTCTTCGCAAGGTCTAGCTTTGAATAAGCACTTTGTTTTTAATGAAGAATATTGAAATAATAACATGCCTCTTTAGGCACATTATTATCACTATTACAATGACTGTGTGTACTGATGTTCTTACACATTGGCGATTCCATCCGAAGAATTTTGGGATATTAGTTCAACAAGTTGTAGCTCTGATATTCTGATGATGAGATCCCATACTGCTGAAGCCTAATGATCAGTGGTGAAACAATACAAGTCCAAGAAGATGAGAAAAGTAGTTTTAAAAACAGTGTTTAGTAATGTTATCCATAGAATCCTACTACAATATATGTATTTTAATTGCCCATTCATACAATAACTACTATAGTTGATGTTCTAAAATAGGCAAACAAGGCTCCAAAAACTGCCTGTTTCAAAATCAGAAAGCATAACAGTGGGCTAAAGAAAGAAAGACAACAGTTGATGAACAAAACTATGGCCAAACTAGGAACACTGAAATTAAGGTATCTGGAGAAGCACAAGCAATAGCAATGGCCATGCAGCTTTTTACCTCTAGTTCACTGACTTCAATCCAATCAAGGTCAGCAGTATGAGAGCTTTGCCTCATCAAGCCTTTATGTGAAATGAACTTGTGCTCTCCTTTAGTACTCAGTGAGTAAATACAGCAGTGACCCAGCACTGAACACACACGAAAAATAACAACAAAAGGCAGTTAAGATCTACTGGCAAAGGAGAATTAAGGTGGCTGCATGTTCCCTTCAAGTATGCTTCAAAGGAACACTTACAGAATAATTATGAGAGTTAAAAAGGGAAGAATTGACTATAATAGGAACTCTGTCAGAATGAAGATACAGTAGTGGGAGCACTCTGAGGAGGAGGAGTGAATGAACATAAATCTCACACACAGAGTAGACAGTCACATCACACACATAGTATGTGGCTACTTAAAGACTACAGAAGGCATAGCTACTAACAACATTAGATTAGTAAAATTCTTGTGCACTGGAAGCTGCATGTCTGGCTAGCAGGTAAGACAAATGTGTACAGGTTTGTGTTTTGGAAACCATGTATAACTTTATTTTAAATACACATTTTAAGAGCAATTTACTGTGACGTAGTGCTACAGAGAAACAAGTGGCAAGGGCCATCAGAAGCCTGCCTAATGCAGCTCAGAAGCCAAAACCGTGCAGCTTCCAGAGCTGCTGAAAGAAGAGAAAGCGTACAAATCTTCAGTCAGCAAAGAGTCTGTTCTGGCTACTTGGCTTCTAATCCACTTTGGTGGATAAAAATTAAAACAAACACTATCAACACTAATTCTTCAACAACAACAACAAAATACTTGCCAAGTGAGGACTGTAAAAGAGATCACCATTAGTTTGTAAACAAATTCCCTGCTGTCATGCATTGTATCACCTTAGGCATCAAAAGAGGAAATAAGTCAGAGCCATACATAAATATATATATATACACTTTTGATAAACCTGACAATCTGCAGGTCTGACATTCATTCCTGTTTTGAAAATTGTCCTAGTGCAGTAAAAATATTTCTGTTTTAGATAAAATCAATGACAATCTTTAAAAGGAACCAATTAGTGGATTAAAGAATACTCCATGAACTTTTTAAAACCCAGAGATGTGTTGTAGCTATGTTTCTACTGCAATACTGCAAGAAATGATTCCAAGATAATGAATCTTATTAAAGCCAGCATCTTCCTACATTAATTGCAACAAGTTAAGGTAAGTCCTCAATGCCTTTTTTTTTTGAATGCAATTTACTATATGTCGACTTTTTTAAAAACAAACAAACTTATGACTTGCAAAGGAATGAATCTCAGCTACAGTAAACTGAGCAGCTAAAGAAAAAACCACTATGTATAAGCAGAACAATGAAGTGAGTAATACAGTAAATATTAGGATCAAGGACCAAATTTAGAGAAACTTTTAAGATGACTGACAACAGTGTCTCTATAATTATTCTTAAAAAACCCTCAAAATCTGTAGGTTGTTGTGCCTGGGGAGGCCCAGGAAACTCAACAAACCCACTTAAAGCAGGTACAGAGGAGAACCTCATGTTTCTCCTTAGTAAAGGATCTCCTCCAACTTCGATTATTCAGATCAAAGTCTACTACATATTAGCAGAGCCTGGAAAGTGCACAGGAAAAAAGTCAAGAGACTACACTAAGGTATTCCACCTTCTCCATACGCACACACACATCTTGCCCTCTGTCCATGTAGGCCCAACTGTAGTTTTGGGAGCTACACTGAAGGAAGTTGACCAGCACTCAGATCTCCTTCACCTTCTGCCTAGAAACACACTGAAATATTTGCTTCATTCCACTACTGTTGTTTCAGGCAGCCTGAATGAAGAAACAAGTACTGAGGATATTAAAAATATGCTGAAAGCTCAAACAAACAAGAATATAAGGGCCACAGTTAGGTTAGCAGCATTTTGTTGCTCTGAGCACAGATAGGGAAAGAGCTCTCAAATTACACTTGATGAACGAGTTAAGTGTAGTTATCAGGGGAAGCTGTTACCCTGCATTGTTCTCTGTGGGACCTCGGCATGCCCTTGATCCACACAACGCCATAAGCCCCGCATGTGAATTAAGTATAGAACATCACTAGTGCCATTCATATCCAGTTTATTTTTCCTGTCATCACTTCAAATTTTAAGTGTCCTGAATTCTGGGATGTGTGCTATTAAGGACACCTAACAGGAAAATATGACTGCCCTGTCAGTGTGAATTGGCATTAGAAATATCAAAGCTCCATCACACTTTGCATTTCTCTAGTTTTCACATCATACACTGTATGAATGGATTATACATCAGATTCCACTGCCAGTAAACCAAATGTTGCTTCTAATGATTTATTCTGCGTATAGTACTCATATACTACTGATCCTCATAGTAAATGAATCCTGGTCTTTCCCAGTAGAACATCAGTGACTATCAACATCCTCTCTCAGTTACAGGACTTGTATCATTGCAGAGCCCCTGGCTGCTCAATGCACCCAGAACTGGAACACCTGAGCAGCACATTGTGGGCAGCATCATGTTTTTGAAGATCAGCTTTTTAACAAGGGAGAGAGAGGGGTTCTGAAGACAACTATTCTGCAGCCTCAAATCACTGTGTTTGGTAATACGAGAAAAGAACTCATTAAAATGAAAGGAAGAGCTCACCGCAGTATAACACTGTTTCCCTGCAAAGATGGTGATGCAGCTCCTGTTAAACGTAAATTACAACGCTCTGTCATCACCTGAGGCAATCCATCCTCTCTTGTCCCCTCAATACTCACAAGTAGGCTAACATGCTTCCTGAGAGAAATGTCTCCATTCAGCTAAACAGAAACAGCACCAGTACTCAAACGTGCATAAAATATGTGGACTGTGAAATCTGTAACAAGAAGATAAGGTGTGAGAAGCACAGGGAGAACCACAGCATGACTGGGGAAGCCATCTAGGGATCCCATCCAGCGCTGAGGGTTGAATGGAGCTGGCATGGGCAGGTGCTGACATGGGAATAGGGTCACCCGGCTCTACCGTGGCCCTCGGTACCAACTGCATACACCACAGTAAACAAACTGCAAAAAATAACGTGGAGCAACCCGGACATTTAAAGTTCTCTCCCTTCATAATGCCCACGGCATTTCTAGTAACAAAGGGTATTGTTGCAGAGAGCACCGCGCTTGCACAACGGGCCGCTCTTACATCTTGTCTTATCCACAATAAATGCGCCCAAACTTTTCAACTGGAAAAGCAGCCGGTACCACCACTTGAATAAAACAGAACCCGTTATTTTTTCGCAACCACGGAGCAGGGTTTTATAGATGACGTCGAGATACTCGGACAGCAAAAGAGAACGAAAGCAGCACGCTGCCGGCGAGCTCCCACCGGCGCTTTTGTCCTCCGCGCACAGCGGCCGCGCCGAGCCGCTCCCGCCGCCCGCTGACCTACATTCCCGGGGCGGCCCGCGGCCTGCCCGGCTCGGCGGGGCTCGGGGCCGCGCTGACACCTGCCCGCGGGGCTCCTCCTCCGGCGGGAGCGGCGCGCGCGGAGCCGCGGTGACAGACACCTGCCGGGGACGGACGCCGGAGCCGACTCGCTTACGGCCTGCGACGGTAAGTCCCGGGAAGGGAGGGAGGGAGGTGCTGGCCGGGCCCAGCAGGCCGGCGGCGGGGCCTGC
>VXAB01010755.1:281846-417727 GCA_013399175.1 Odontophorus gujanensis | reverse complement strand
CGCCGCCTCCGCCCCGGAGCCGCCCGTCCTCGGCCTCTGCGGCGGAGGTGCAAACGAAGTCCTGGTGGCCCGGCCCGGCCGGCGGCCGCTGCGGGAACGGTGCCCGGGGCCGCCGCGCCCAAGGTGACCCTGCGGGCCGGGTGCGCTCGGGGCCCGCGAGGCCGCCCCCTCCTCCGTCCCCCCCACGGGCAGCATCCCCACACAGCGGCCCCGCCGGCGCTCACAGCCCTGCGGCTGGCCCGTCTGCTCACGACTGTATTTACACAGCTCTTCCAAAACAGTTAGAAAGGAAGAGAGCTGCCAGGAAATAATTTCTTTTTCTGTCTTGCTGCCACTCATAACATAAATAGCTGCAGCTACGCCTTTTCAAATGATATTGTGACTTCCAAGTTGATGATAGTTCTTTAAATATATATATTTATCGTGTGACATGTTTGGGGTATTCTAGCGGTGAAAGGAAACAACAAAAAGAAGGCTCTGACTTATTGTGTCTTAATGTGGTGAGAATGGAGAGCAGCAGCAGTAATCCTATGGATCACAGACTATCTCCGTTTTTCCAGGACCATGTACACGATGCTCACCCTCCTCTGGTAGCATCCTTTGCCCGAGGCTGCACAAACCTTTCTGGTGGCAGGACCCCAGCTCCCACCTTTCACAGGGTCTATCAGAATTCCCCCTTCACCCTTAGGAATGCCTACTTGTGCAGCGTATACAGTCAAAGCCAGTTTCCCTCTTTCTTTGTAAAATGGGTTTTTTGTACACAAGAACATGCAATTAAACCAGATACCTTTAGGAAAGTTCAGATCTCCTGAGCCTGTGCAGCAGAGTACACCATACATACAGAGGAGACAGATGCAGCCTCTATGCAGCTCTGCCTTATCAAGGTACCTGCTACCAGTGCTGTCTGGCTGCACACTTCTGGGAACATCTGCCTGACTTAATTCAATGCTTGTATACTGACATTCTACCATCAAACTCTTCCATTAGGGAATTTTCTTCTACATTTTCACCCTTCCGCTTTCATTGTCCTGGCTTGTGCAACGTTGCCATTCAGGCAATGTGTCTATGCTTTTATGATTACTGAAGTTAGGTCCATATAGATTTGGAGATAAGAAACAAGATGTAAATGTAGTTGGGAAGCAACCTGCCAACCGCAAGCAGGCAAACCTACTGAGAAGGGCTGTTGTATTTTGTTGTAGCTGGTCTCCCATTTCTTCTGGGCCAGAAGTTAAGCTTGGGGGAGGAAAAGGGTATTGTGTCCCACTGACCATCATGATCACTCAGACAATGGAGAGGGAAAAAAAGCAAAACTAAACTAAACCATTAGGTATTGTAACACTGAGATAGATGTCCTAAGATACTGTTCCAGATAGGTGAAGACATTACTCCACTCTTAAACATTTTCCCCACTCCTGCCACCATCATTTTCAAATCAAATCTGAGTCAGCTGATTTTCATCCAGGTGCTGACAGGCATTTTGATATCTCTGAGAACTGCTGCAGCACCCATAGCATATCCTTGGCATTAGAGCTCATCCCTTCCCTGGCAAACTGTGCAGCATAGGCTCTGTACTTAAGGATCCACCAAAGTCTGAAGGCCATTGCTGCCCTTTGGGAATCGCTGGACAAGGGCCTGCTGGTCACTGCATGTATCCCAGCAAAATTCTGTATGTGCAGACAACAAGCATATATATTGTGATGTATTATGCAAGTTCTCAAATAAGCACATGCTTTGTACTTCTTCACCCTGTGCTTGTGCATTTGTGTAAATGTTTGTACCCAAGCACTGTTATGATCTGAAACATAGCATATACAGCATATGTCAACAGTACTGTGAAATATTAAATGAACTACTTCCACAATTGCAGTAGTAAGTGTCTAAATGAAGATGGTAGATATGAGGACTCAGAGCTGAACATTCACACTACATATACAACCTGAGCTGTAGTAACAGGTTAACACATGAATTAATTGCAGAACCTGCATTGTACTATATTACATGTATTATGTATCTGTGTTATTAGCATCCAGAACATCATATCTAATTCTGGCCCTCAGCCCCAATTTTCAGTTTGCCTTCCTTAACTAATCCTTTGCTGCAGAAGTGCCTCATGTCACTGCTCACAAAAAATAATTGTTATGTTTCTTTCAGTGTAATTTGTTAAACAGTCAAGTTTTACAGAGCATTTTTCATATTTGCATATGTTAGAATAACTCAGTAATGGTGTGACCCAAAAACTGTAAATTTCATTTGTTTTGCTGATCTGCGTAAGGCTTAGAAAACAGCTATATTCTAAGAGGTTCTGCTCAGCACTATACACATTTAATGATGGTGTTTCAGTGACTCACAGTGAGTTTTAGCCTGTGTTTCTACATATTAATTGGCTACTGTTGGTTACAAATATCCTAGCAAGACCAATTTTTTTTTCCTCTGTTACCAGAGCTCATAGGAGATGTATAGTTCCCTGATGGAACTTGTATACTGCACTCCACATAGGTGCAGAACTGAAAATAAGAGAGCCATTTCAGGACAGAGAGGATACAATTCTAGTAGACTGAAAGCTCTCTCATGTGCTTTAATGGAAATCACTTTTTCCACACAGTAATTACTTCTGCAGCCACATACCACTTCTCTCAGTAATCACACCGATTTCCAGAAGAGACAGCAGCATTTCTGTAGCAACAGTTAAGTTCAATACAGATTTGAAACAATCACTAAGTATAAATTGTGACATCTTAGCTTTCTTTAAGTGCATGCAAGGTGTGCTTGCATATGGAAACAGATAGCTTTGTCCATCCATACTGATAATTCTTACCTGCTCAGGCTGTGGATACGTACCTGCCTTAGTCGTTACTCCATATGGCCTCTGGATTGTACCAGTGCCCATAAACACTCTTTTTGCCTGCTGTTGCCTAAATCCCACACTTCTGCATCTCTGAATACCATTGGCAGCCTCCTTTTCTACTTCTAAAAAAGGTGATATATTTGGTATTTCATTCTTGCTGTTCTTTCAGGCTGTTCCAGACTGCTGGCACATTTTCTGCTGCCAGCTAACCCAGTGTGGGATGTTTTTCTAGCAGGTTGCTCAAGTGTCAAGAAGCATGTGCATCTCAGTGAATATAAAAGCTGTTTTCCAAGTTTTACAGCTCCTGACCCAGAAACTGCAGCATAATTTCAGATGCGCCAAGAAAATATCAATTATATCATGTAGATATGTTAAGGGAAAGGATGAAAGCTGAATACAGCAATTTCCTCTCCCGATGCAGTAGTTATACAGAGAATGACAACATACATCCTTGTGCAAGATCAAATCTACTGGTGCTCAATTCGTTTCTATTTGAGGACCTGTCCTCACAGAGAGGAGCAGAAGAAAAATCTTACACTGTTTCTACGATATGTGAGGTTGCCAGCACCTGGATTCACAATGAAACCAGTGCAACTTGTCCAGCAACTTGCTGTGTTCAAATGTCCTGGAAAGTGCTCCTCAATGCACCCTGTGAGTCCAGAAGGAATCCAAGCCTCTGGAAATCAATGTGCTCTCTGCCTGCAGCTGTTGCAATTATGAAAAATATTTTAGTTCAAGGAGGGAGGGATTTTTAACTGAAGCTCATTCACTGTGAAGAGGCAAACTGAAAGGAAGGTGCACCAAAGGACAGTTACACTATCAGCCACCGCTGCAACCCTCCCTTCTTAGCATTAGGTATTTCCCAAGACAGCCCCAGAGAAAACATTTACACACAGCAGTGTTTATATATTCTCAAACTGATTTTTTTTGCTACACATGCTTCAACAGAAACCTCTCGAGTCATGAAGTTGCAAGGTGGTGATTTATTTCCCCTGGTATTTTAAACAGTTTAACAAAGCAGATATGTTGGAGTTTTGCATATACACCTTTACAAGTTAGTATTTGCCTATTACTCTATGGATAGTAACTGTGTGCTGGATACTGCATTGTGAACAGTGTCCCACATAGCAGGCATGTTTTTATACAGAGACAAATTACATACTTAATGAAGGGTAAGCCCAGCTGCTCTGTTTTTGTCCTTCATCTCATAGAGCTTTTTGGGAGAAGGGGCGTAGTCTCTTCCTATCAGTTAAGCAGCACCTTTTCAGTTGCTTATTATTGTTCCACAGATTCTTCTTTGTAGAAGACACTGCCTGGAAAGTTTATGATTGAGTGAATTACTAGCAACAGTTGAAGAAACTTCTTACTGATTGGCCTCTGTAACTGACTCAGTCCTTTTGTGCCATTGGGCTCATTTCACATTTTTCCTTGTCCACATCAAGAGAAGTCCTTCACTTTCCTACACTGGTATTCCAAAAATTTTGCACCTGCAATAGATTCCCTAGCCAAGTAAAACAAGATACTTTGGATTATCTTGATACGCTGCACTTCTGAACACTTGCTTGTGTACCAAAGACTAGAGCCAACATACAAGTAACTACACATTTTTACATCGTTAGTAGGTCAGCAAGATTTGGTTGCTGTACATGAATTACAGAAAGACTGAAACTTAAAATTGATGGTACAGATGTCTGATGTAGCTCCAGACTCAGCTTAAAAGTTTGAAGAGAAATACTACTTGTGTAGCCAAAGCTATTCAAATGCATAGCCGATTAACAAACTATATTAAAACATTTTCCATGTATTTGAATCTTCATTTTTTGCATACTTAATACTGATCACATTCAAATTACAGTATGCTAATGTTTGTTCCTAATGCATATTGAGATTGCTTCACTTTTTACAGGATAAAGAATAAAAATAGTAGTCACTGAAAATTTAAAAAATTTCAAATCTGCATGAAATATCAGTGGAATTCCTGCTGGAGGCAGAAAATTGGACATAGTGCTTAATGAATAAGTGAAAAGTTTGATGTTTTTTGCTTTTTATGCTTTTAAGTGCACTGTCTTCAAGTGCAAGAAGTGAGACTTTGTCCCTTTCCACCTCCTTTCTGGCTTTAAATTGTCTAAATTGCTTTTGTTTTGATTTTCCAAAGTGTATTTTATAAGGTACAAATACACAGACTATTACTGCTCAGCAAACATTAGTCTGACTCCTAAGAGTCAGTACGATTTGTGTTGATTTGCATCATATATCAAAATCAGATTGTATTCACTCCTGACTGACAACAGCTTCTACAATCCCAAAGAACAGAGAGGGAAATCAGTCATAGAATGGCTTAGGTTATAAGGGACCCCATGGATTACCAAGTTCCAGCCTGCCTGTCTCAGGCACAGCCACCAACCTCCACATCTGGTACTAGACCAGGTCAGATTTATCTGTAGCAGTGATAAACCTAAGTTGAAGCTTCACTGTATTCTGCTCAGATGTACGTCCTCTAAACTGTGTTACCCAGTTGCACATCACCGCACTGAGTAAAAAAGTATCACTAAAAAGCTTTTAAATGCATAATCAGCTCTTCAACTGTAGTGTTATCTAAAAATAGAGCAACAGACTAGGATGTTTTTTCTGGTTTACTATTCATACCTTATATGATACTTTTTTTTAAACAGAAATACAGTCCAGTTACAGTTTTCTGGGGAAATAGAAACTGAATTTTACTTGTGTCTTTACTCATCTTTCTACAACCACTTGATTTTTATTTACTTCCTAGAAAAAACATGTTTAATTGAACATAAAACGTTTCATTTGCTCTCATGGTTATATCATACTGTTATTGTTTCTGTGAACTTCCTTCCTTCATACAAGAACAGCCGTGTCAGCTAGAAGTGTTAACCTCACACAGTTTGCTTGTGGCTCAAACTCCTGGCGCTCACAGGATTTGTCAGGCTAATACAAATTTTTGCTTAACTTTCAGTCTGTCTGCTTTATTTGCATTGTTATGGTCAAGCTCTGCCTTCTTTTCTGCATCTAATATCTTGGTCATCTTATATTTTGAGCTCTTGGTGATATGCAAGGTGTCAGAGCACTGCCCAGCCCAACACAATTCAAATACCAGTTCCACAGCAGATTCTGTCTGGAGAACATTTCTCCCAGAACTTCATTTCCCTCTTAATTCCTCTTTGTTCAATTGCAAACCAGGAGCTTTCTAAAAATCAGTTTTTCAAAATATAAATGTTTTAGTTGTTCTTATCCTAAGAACATGCTTTATCGTAACACCTTGTAAAAGGCAAATATTCAAGCTAAAATTTGTCTCCTCAGCTGTCTAAACTACAAACTACTCCTAAACCTTCAAGTTGAAAGTATTTGACCTTCATAAGTTTCATTTTATTTAGAATGCAATAAAACAGTTTCACGACAATCCTGCTTTGTTTGGATTGCTGACAACTTTCAAATACACCAAATGCATCAGCACTTACTATTTTCAGAAGGAAAGTCTTCTAGTGGACTTGCTTTTAAATAGCAATGCTTCCAGGTGTACACTGGTGTTCTTTATCAGTAGTTTCTGGTATTTCCCAGAGCTGGAGCCTTTTAGTGCTCTGACTTCTTCTCAGTCTTTCATTATCAGTGCCATAAATAAGGAGTCATTCTGGTCTCAGAGGACTGCAGTAGATGTTCTTTTAATGTGTGTATCCAACAGTACCTTTTCCTCACACTTAACAGACACAGCTAAACCTCAAAAAGAAGTGTTTTGCCAGTAACCTTTCATTACAACAAATTCTAGTAAAAGAAAACTATAGTATTGTATTTATAAATGCAAATATACTTAAAAAATGTAATAAATAGTAAGACTACTTGGCTTCTGAAGAAAGAAAAACAACTTCATGTTTTTTTTTTTTGCAGTTCTATTTTTGGCTTATATTTGTTTGCCAAATATACAAAAAGCAATATCTATGGTACTTGCCAAGAAAAATGTACTAATCCTCAAGAATATAAAGAAGTGGCTATTCCAAGTGGTTGTAATGCAAATATCAACATGAAAGCTTTTGCATCTCAGCTACATAATCTGAGATGCCATTGGCAGAACATACTTTGATATTAGTGAATGTTTAGTATTTCTGATAGCTACATCATCAGCTCACCAAGAGAAATAAAATGTTTTTAAGTAATTTGTTTTCATTGCAGATCTTTAAATTTCATTTCCTTTTTTTTTTTTAAGATGGATCTTACACTCAGTTTGATATCTGAAATATTGAGTTATTTTTCTAATAATAGTTAAAATAAATATACTGCTTCCAGCGAAGCTATTCAGATCCATCTTAAAAGATTGCATCCATGCGAAACAGTTTTTCCTCAGAAATGTGAAAAACAAGGCTAATTGGTACTAGGTATTACCACATGTAAAGGCAAAGCAACAGCACAAACAAGGAGATTTTACAAAAGAAAGGAAAATGAATACTAACCTGTCTCTGAGGATTAGGGCTCTCAGGGAAAGAACTCCAAAAGGAAGATTTTCCAGCAGGAGATCCTTTCTCAGTGGGAGTCAGCCCTTAAATGAGATCTAAGAGGGATGGAGCCACTCCTTTCAGTCTCACAGGTGAATTGCCTTCACCTGTGCTCCCAGGTCTGACTGAATCTTTCCTTCAGGTGCTCAACCAGTGGTTCAGACTGTGACTCAGTAGTCCCCATACACCATGTTAATCATCACATTTACATGAAAGATTTTCATTCATTCCACTTTGTGCAAAGGACAGATCTATTACCAATTAATATATGAACCAACAAATGTTTACATATAAATATTAGTTTCAAGCATTTCTTTTGTTTCTCAGTGCTCTAATTCCTCTCCAATTATTTTTGACAAAGACAATTAATCAAGGCCTCTGGTAGAAAATATATAGCCATACAGATATCTAACCCTGTTAGGGATAACATTTGTGCTTAGTTGTGTTATAGCCGTGTACAACATTTTAATTTGAGAGTGATGCAATTTTTTGTGTAGATCACTTGATACAGATGCTTATTTGTCTTCTGATTTCTTTCCCCCATAATTCTTACCTTCTGGCTACTTTATTTTTTAACAGAATAAGAATTATTCTATGATTTAAACAAAATATACCTTTGCTCTCAATGTGCCTTTATTCCTGTTCTATCCTTTTTTGTCTCCTTTCATCACCTCTCCCACCCCATTCTATTTACTCGCTCTTTTCTTTTGTTGGAGTTCACACTTATGACCAATTCACAAAGCTAATACAGTTCAGAAGCACACTTTGGTGATGGCTAACATCTCCTGCTGCATCCAAATAACTGAGACATTAGATCTCATTTTTGCTAATAGAGTTGGAGTTAAGGACATGGGCATGTTTAAATCAGCTGGGACCCTAGCTGGGCCCCAGACCAACCACAGTTAAGATTTCTAATCCCCTGCGTATACACACTCAGGGGCAAAGGCTGTAAAACCTTTGCTAAGGAGGAAAATATTGTTGTAAAGTCTGAAATGAAGTCCCACTTCACACTCAGAAGAGGTTTTGCCATCAGTGTTACTGGGTCTGGGTTGTTGTCTTATTTTTAGAGCTATTACTACATTTAACTGTCTTGAAGAAAACACTTCGTTTATGTGCTGCCACAAGATTGCACAGATTTAATGCAAAGAAAAGAGTATAATTAGCCATTCCTTCGAGTTTGGCACAGGACAGGATCTGAATGGGCACAAAAGTCACATTAGAAATGCTTCTCCTGAGTAGATAATTTATTCCTGCATTTATTATTCCTAAGAAGTTGTAGGTTACTTTGTTCTTGCCTTAAAAACACTTTCTTTATGAAGGATCGGGGAGGATATTTCTTTTCTTTCTGATACCTGATGGAAGGGGGAGCTAAATGCTTTGGATAATGATCCTTTAATGTATCTCTTCATCCCTCAGTCCCAGAGCAAGAAAGTCAAAAGCTTCTGAAAGTTCTACTGGTGTTTGAGAGTGGCAGCCCCCTGGCAGCTAGGAACTTCTGGGGGCTGGGGGAAGCACAAGGAGGGCAGCAGAACCTCTTGTGAAGGGCATCTTAACCTTGCTGCAGGAGGGGAGAACACAGTAACCATGGTAAAGGGCTAAAATAGTGCAGAAGAGTTTTTGAAAATGGTAAACTGAGAGAACAAAGAAGCCACAAGAGCTGGAGTTTGTACCTGCAGAGAAAGCAAAACAGGTGAAGTCGTGATAGAAAGGAACTTGTAGAACTTGCCTTATTCAGCAGGAAAACATATATTACAGTCTTTTGAGACAGGAAAGAGAATGGAAGCTATCAGGTTTTGTTTGGAGAGAAAAAGCATGGTTTATGCTGACAAAACCTGTACTTTTGTTACATTCTTGGCAACAGGTAAGCAATACAGGCTCATCCTTGTCTGTGGCTGCCATTGCAGAGCTCTCAGGTCACTTTCCAATCATTCTGAATAGGATAATTTGCAGACCTCTGGTCTGGACAAAGTGTTTTCATACGTATTTGGACATCTGCATCAGAAGGTGATCCTGATTTTTATTGGGTCTCTGTTTTCTACCATAACTGAAATAATAACTCATAATCACTCAGTAACAGTCCCTGTTGCTTCTTGGACAATTGGTCTTCTAATTCCATAGGATATTTTCCCATGAAATTGTAAAGAAATTTAAACTAAGTTTTAATTCATTACTTGTTTTATTCAAAGCAAATACATTCCACTGTCTGAACCAAAGCAAAAAATGATCATGATTATGCATAGTTATAGCAGTCTTGTTTCTTTGCTACAAAAAGTAGTTGTGAAGAATTCCAAGTATTTTCCTACATCAGGCTGTGCATTTCTCCTTAAGCAGGACACTCCATGAAGTTTATTTTCTTTTTGTGTTTCAGAGGCTATAGCACAAACAGGATAGGCCCCTTTAAATGTCTCTGTTTTATCTGGTTGCTCGGGACAACCCCGGTAAACATCAGGTGAACAACATGTGGTCTTCGAAAAACTGCAGACCTTGCAGGAAAAGAATAGGTAATGATGGAACAGTCAGATCCTGTGCATCTGTACCTACCCGTAAGGAGGGGACATGTTTCTGCATGTTTTCTTGGAATGCTTTATACTTTTATGGTTTATATTTGTTTATTTTTGGCCATATATTACAAATGAAAATATTTTCTGATAATAGCTTTTCCTCCTGTGCTCTATATTGCTTTTCTATGGTGAAAAGTATTTACTGATTTAATATTTACATGTAACAAAATAAGATAAAAAAGTTGAATATACAGATGCAACAACCATATTTATCATTTTAATTTGATGTGTTTTCATTGTGCCTTTTGAAGCAATGGTTTTAAAAAAGCGAAGAGTCTATCAAACAGGTGATTAAAACTACTGCTTCTGATAGAAGTTAAAATGAAAGGGTTTCTCTTCTCAGTATTAAGTTGCCAATTAGACAGTTGAGCAAATCAAGTATTAGCTAGTTGGTAAATATTTTCAAGTTTATTCTTACTGATATAGAACAGCACACAATTTCACAGAGCTGAAAAAGAAGAGCCTCCAGCCCTAGTATTTTAGAACTTAAAGTGTTTGTTGGTTGTTTCCACCCACCTCCCTCCAGATAATGTTTTAGAAATGAGATGAAAGGTTTATCTAATACCGGTTCTCTCCCGGAGATTGGGCTGTTGGCTGCAGTCTATGGACACCTTTGGTGCTACGGTATCAGCTTACATCAGTACTGAATTTCACCACCATGTGTTTGGAGTGATGAGGACTATAAAAAGTTATTGTACGAAATACTGTGTCAATATTGTATTGCTACAGCTTGTAAATTCACATTGATTTGTATTATATAATATGTTTATAGCTGCAATGAACACAATCAGGCACATGGCATGTGTTTGGTGATGCATGGTTTAAAAAAAAAAAAAAAAGAAAAGCCACCTTGCTAAGAATTGATTCTAGGAGATAATCCCAGACAGTGCTCTGAAAATTAGAGAGATAGGAGACAAGAAGCTGTGACAGGCTGGCAGCATCTGCCTGGAAGACCATGCCCTGTTAGCAGGTGCTGGTACTACTGGGAGATTGTTGGATGGATTTTGCTAACACATCAAGCAGGTGGTTTGTCATAAAAGAAATGAGAGGTGTTCTTCAAAGCAAACAATACATATGGGTTGACAAGTCCTGTACTGAGAATCCTGAGGGTATAATAAGGTGTAGAATGGGGACTTGAGTTGAACCTTGTTTCTTGATTGGCAATGCTTTTTGGAGTCAGACTCAAGGAAACAGGTCATTTTTGACCATGTGGACTGTTTGGATATAGTTTTATAGCAAGCTGGAAATGCACCTGTTCAGAAAAGCAAATTTAAGTAAATATATTCAGTGATGAATGTTGCGCAAACAGAAGAAAGCGCTTGGAATTGTTAAACTGCTGATCTTATATCTACATGCTGGATCTGTTTCAAAGCTTTTGAACTTCATGATTGTTATCTACAATTGTTTGAAACTCCGGCTTTCTGGCATTCCCCAGCACTAACTGCATGAAGATACAACCTGTATCACTTGCAGGGCCAAAATGCAGCTCCGGGTCTTCTAGACCATGGCAGACTGCATCCTACTGCATTTCTATAAGCTGATGGTTGAGTGGACAGGAGAAATGTTTTCATTTCCAAGTGTGTTTTGAAGTGTTCAAATACAGATGGTCTTTGAAGTGCTTAATTATCCCCTTTGTAATATGAAGAAATTACATTTTCCAACTTTGACATGGATTACATATTAAGCATTATGATGCCCATGATTATCCAGGGAGCACATTACTAGTAACCAGAAAAATGAAATGGGAATTGTGCTCAATAGTATTTTGGTAAAAGATAGGATTGGTCTGATTCTTTTGCTATAACACTGAGGTTGTAAAAGTACATAGCATCCCTGCATTGAATGACTGTAGGAAAAATAAATATTCATAGAAATATGTAGATTTCTGAGACAGCACATTCTTTCCTATCTCTATTTGTTCTGTTTGTTTTGCCTATTCATTTTTGAAATTTGTAAGATGTTCTCCATGCCCTAATAGGTATTTCTTAGTGCTAGTTCTATTTACAGTAATTATTCAGGCACATCATCTAAAGGGCATCAATGTTCAATATTTGAACTAGCTCAATATTTAAGCTGCAACTCTATTTAATGTTCTTAACCAAGCATATGGGTATTTCATACCCCACTGGAATTGCATGCTAAATTCTGTTAGCTCTAATATTTCAGCTCAGAGGCAGGGAGCACTGCCTACTCTGAGTGATTTACAATTTAGTTCACATTTTAAGACGTGAATATGATCTGCTTCTGAGAAACAACTAAAAGCCCATCCTGCAAGAGACTCTGGAGATGAGAAAAAAAACATTACTATGGTAATGAATACTCTGGTATTTGCTGAGAAGTTGTGCCATAGGTGGTGATTTCTCAGCTGAAAGCAGCATTTGTCTGCACCAGCCCTCCCAGGAATCAGAAGGATGAGCTGCACCTTGGAAGTGAGGCAGCTGGAGCTGCCTCCTGGGGAGACATGGTTATACTGAAAGGCTCCAGGTTTGCCCAGAAGGTATAACTGACAGCTGGGTACAGCTTCCTGTCATGCACTGCCCCTGCTTATATAATGTAGCACAGGGGTATGCCTTCACTTTGAGGTAGAGAGAACTGGCTTAGGGTACAGAATGGGAGCGTATACCTGAAACAAAGACAGGACCTGATGTAGATCTAAAGCAAGCTCTGATCTGGAGATCACATACAGTGCAAGCCTTTCAAATTGCTTCATCTGCAGCCCATGGCAACATCCAAACAGCTTAAATGGAAAGAGAACCAAACCTTTCCTGCAAGTGTCCTGTAATGGCTGTGAGAAAAACTGAGAATACTTTCCTGGAGACAGACTGGGATTGTGTTGCCTCTGCTTCTATATGAGATATCTTTCAGTAAAATGTAAGCCTGCCCCTACAAACAGTGACCAAGACAAAGAACTATATGGATTTCAATGAGATTGCACATTTGTGAGCAGGAATAGTACTCGTTTGTTTTTTGATAAACCTAACAATAGTTTCAGGAGCAGATAAATGATATTCTTCTGCATATCATTAAAGCGACAATATAAGCTCTAATTAAACCCAATTAAAAAGACTGTATCTATGATAAGTGAGTGTTGCTGCAACTGCATAGTTTGCACTTCCACACTGCAGGAGATGTGTGACATCTCCCCAGTGTTCCCTGGAGGGTTTGTTGTGGGGCCTTCTGGCTGCACAGCCCGGTGTGTACCAGAAGCCTACAATCTGTTCCTATTCACTCATCAGCTTCCTTTGCAGGATGTTAAAGTAGAGAGAAAATATAAAGCTGATAACTCACATTGTCAACCAACTTTACTTGCTTTGCATCGTTTTAGCAGATTTCTATTGTTGCTGGATATTAAACACATTATTCATCAAAATCCTCATGTGACGAATGCCCCTCCATTTTACTGATTCTTAATGAAGCATTTATCTCCCTAGGTGCGTGTCTTACGCTAGGATGCACAACGTTTGAGAAAATGATTGACTTTCAGAGTGACCAACCGCCGTCCCGCACACGTGAGTTATCAAGCCAAGTAGGAAGGAAAAAAATTAATGTCTGACAACTGCTGGAAATCAGCTTAGCGGAGCACGAACATGAGCGTTTCCGGAACGCCGCTGCCGTCGCTCCGTCCCGTTCGCGTCCCCGGGCAGAGCGAGCGAGGGCCGCTCCCACTGCGAGTGGCGGGGTGGGGGTGGGCGGCGCGCTGCGGGCTCTGATCCGGCCCTGCACCGTCCGCTCCAGGCGCTGCCCCCGCGCGGGGAATGGTTTCTCCCGACCTCGCAGCCGTGCGCTCCCGCTCCTCCTCCCGCTAGTGCCCGGCTCGGCGGGTGCTGGGGCGGATGCTTCGTCCCGGTGGGGCATCGCTGCACTGCCCGCGACGTCCCCTGGGAGGATCGCCGAGCGCCGTGCTCCCCGCCCGACAGGTAACGGTGGGGCAGTGTGGGACGGCCGCCCTCGCTGCTGATTCGGGGAGAGGCGGCGGAGCGGCTGCCCGCCGTGATTCAGCACCGCCGCTGAAGAGGAGGGCGGCGGGGAAGGGCGGCCCGGGGCTGCGGACGGAGGCGTTGCTCGGCCCGGGGGTCTCCATGGCAGGAAGGGGAGCGCCGGCTCCTCGCTGCTCCACTCAGAGTGGGGTGCCGTGCTGCCCGGCATCCCCGTGTCCCGGCGGGGCACCGGGAGCGGAGAGCGCCGGCGGGCGCTTCCCATTTACGGGTGTTCGGTTTTCTCGCTCGGAGTTCGCGTGCAGCGTCATTTGTCTCGGATGTGTGGCCGGGCCGCTTCAGAGCCAGAGAAGGTTAAAACGGTGCCATTGAAATCTGCTGACAGTGGTACCCAGCAGCGCCTAAAATGTAGACCGAATTAAATCTCGGGAGGTGAACTTCAAATGTCCTCCCGTGCTTTTGCAGTTAGCTGAAAGCTGCTATCTGCCGGCTGTCAGTTTCTGCTGTTGAAATGAGGTGCAAGTGTATGCACCGGGGAGCACACTTGGTGAGTGTTCTGCACAGGGATGTGGACGCGTTGCCCGACACTGTGAAACTGGTGAGAGGCCTCAGCTCTGACTGCAGTTTTGTCTTATGATGTATTTGCAGTTTGAGTACTGAAAGTAGAATGTATTACTTTGTTATTACTTAAAAACGCAAATCAGCTGAGCAAGAAAACCCCGATACAGCATTGTTTTCTGCTTAGAAGCTTAGCTGATTTACGTACCTGGATGTTGTTACTGATCTTAATAGTAAGTAGAGAAATCAGATTTTTTGTATCTGGAAGGTGAGAAGTGCTGTTCTGTGTGAGTGATGGTGGTCCCCTGGGCTCTGTGAAGTTATCTCCGTGTCCCTTGGCTTTAGTAGAAGGCTTTGCCATTGGTTCAAGTACTAAGGTGTCATTTTTCATAGGAATAGGAGATATATCAATGCTTTCTTAAACAAAAGTGAGATAAAAACAGTTAGATTATTGGGGCTTTTGCTAGAAGACAAGTAAACCCACCCTCTATGCCAGCCTAGGAAACTACTGCATTTGAAGCCAGATTGTCTGAAGGCAAATTACAATGTTTGAGAAAATTCTATCACACAGTAGATGGGAATTCTTTTTTTGTAAAAACATCCCCATTCTGTAATTCGGGGAGTTGGGATACATGTCACATGCTTCCACTGAGATCTGCCCATCACTTTGGGAGTGCTAAGGAGGCTGGGAGATGGGACTGTCAGCACTTACATGGCCATCATTCCACTGAGCCCAGAAGCATCTCAGTCATCTGAGGCTCAGGTTTGTGACCAAGCGATGGTTTGTTCTTCCTCTCTTCCAAAGTGAATGGTGTCACACAGGCAGCACAGATCAGGCTTGAAGAACTGGGAAACAGAGTGGTCAGTGAGCAGATAGGTGCTACACCATCCTGTAGTCTTTTGTATAACTGTCATTTTTTTCCTAAGATCTTTATAATTCTCCTTGTTTACCATGAAAGCCGTAAATATATTTTTGGAGATGAAACATGGCAGACGAACGTGCCTGAGGAAGGACCCTGCTTTGAACTGTCAGCATCAAAGGACTGAAATTTTCATTGTCTTTAAATCTCCATCTGTGAATATTTATTATATGTTTAAAAATGTCTGTAGGATACATATGGCAAATGAGTAATTTATTGTACATCCATATTCTCTAATGTTCAATGTTTTCCTTTTTTTCTCCTACATAATAATTAGTGTTAATAGATACTTCCATATGGATATATTAATATAAATTAAGAACACATTATGGATTTAATTTTCATTCTTAAATTACTAGAGACACTGAAATTATATTGATAGGGTTTGCATTGGTCCCTGAAGACAAATGTACCCAGTGGAAGTTCCTTGTGTTTGGAAAGATACAAAGGATTTTCTTAACTTTGACTGTTACCATACATAGGTACCACATGGTATTTTCAGAGGATATTAGGTCTTTTTTTTTTTTTTTCTCCTGTGACCTTCTACATATTTATCCCTTTTATTTTCTGCACATTCTGCATATTTCTGCAAATTGCACCTTATGAAGTGGGAGGAAGCTCTTCACAGCTCCATTGATGCTCACCTAAAACCCTACCAGAATGGGACAACTTCACAACTGTTCCTTTTGCAGGCATTATGACTTTCCTTTAAAGATTATTAGAACCTTTCTAACATTAATATTTAAAGTATTAATGTATTTGAAATTTGGAACTGAATTCTTTAGTCTTGACTACAGTGGTAGATAAGAGAAATTCATAATTGACAGTGGATGTGGGAGAAAAACACTGACATACTGACGTGGGAATATTGGATATTTGAGCAGATTTTCCTGTTCTACAGCAGTTACCCTTCTTAGAGCTGAAAGTTTTTTTAAGATCAGGAGGTTCTCCTCTGCCATCTACCAAATGCTCATCTCTCTGGTGGTATATGCAGGAACCCACAGATTCTGAAGGATCTAAAGTCTTTGCTTTTTACTTGTCCCCTAAGTTGCTGCTTGCAAGAGTCTAAATTGCCTGCTGTTCATTTACATACTAAAAAGCAGTATGCCAACACATCAATTTATACCAATTTATATATACTTTTCCTCTTGCCTTAAATTCTTTACAACAGGAAACAAGCTGTTGCATAATAAAATAATTTTTTGGTTTAGTCTTTTAAAGGACAGGCATAGTGATACTTGCTTTCAGTCTCAGTTTTAATCTGGATACGGGATCCCCAAAATCAAGATGAATGTTTATAGTTGTAACTTTTCACATTCTAATGGTATAAGTTCAAATAGCTTAAAACATTAAAAACATAGGTATACTTTTTAAAAACAGCTTTGCTTCAAAGGTAATATATAAGAATATATCTACATGTTTTTTTCATCCCTGGGAACACAGAAACAGTACTGTTTTACAGTGAGCCCAAATGAACAATAATATTGAGAGAAATAAAAAAGAAAACACCTTTCTTTTTTAGGACTATTTTTTCCACACTTTTCTTTCTGTGGAGTTAGTGGCATGGCAGTTCTCATTTGTGCTTGTGTATTGTTTTGAAAGGATTCCAGAAAGAATCCTCATACGCCCCACTGCTCAAATGCACTTTGGATGGTTGCAGTTCTGTTAATTGATAGAAAAATGGATGCCGGATGCTGTGCTTCACACTGCAGTTCAGAAGCTTCTTCCTGGTTCAGCATTACTAACAGTTGCTTTCAAGAAGAAAGAAAAACTAAATCTGCCTTTTGCTTATAATAAATGCTACAGAATTGAGTGGGGTGTGGGCTTCACAGTTAGACACAGCTATGTGTTGACAAGTTTATTTTCATCCTTGCTTAGTAGCAAAATGCTAAATATATTCTTCTTTAGTTACATTGAAGTATTTTCCTTCCAACTTTGTCCTTGGGTTGACATGTGTTTGTATTATTTTTAGCACATGAAAACCAGCATGGTAATATCCCTATAGGGTGCAATGAAAGCATTGGAGTATGGCAGAAGGAAATGGAATCAGATGCTTCATACTGAATTTGTGCGGGTCAAGAAGCAAAGATCTAGGTACTAGTTATGAACACAAAAAAGAGTGGATTAGCAGAGCAGAAGATTCTGAAATTTATTGGGAAAATTGCTCTTTGTTATTTGCCTAAAATGGTCAAAAATATATAGCAGAGCTATGTGATGAAGGTGTGTGTGTTTTCTTTGATTTTTATGGGTAGTTACCATGCGTTGACTGAACGTGAAATTTCTGTTGCTTCATCCTTTGAGGCTTTTCTGGGCTGAGAAGGTATGTTCTAAAATGCATGACATTAATTATTGATTGAAGAGGTCTTAAAAATATGCTGGTTTTTTCACCAGGAAAAAGCACCTTTCTAAATAATGTTTTATTTTGTGTGGTTTTTTTGAGGGATATAACGTTACTATAATTTTTATCTTTTTGCCAGTCTTTAAAAGATTATGAAATACTAGCAAGCATTAGCAATTGTGCATTAATTTGAATAAAAAAAAAAATCAGAGTTATTTGAGAACATGACTTAGTTTGGTACATTTTGTACCGTTTTCAGAAAAGAAGCATATGCTGAAAAGAATATTTCTAGGGATGGAGAGGATATATATATATTCAGTGAGTAGAAGTGTTACTGCATGAGGAGACAGGAATCGCTGCTATTTTTGGACTGTTGCAAGGACTTTATTAAAGTGGAGCATCTTGCTTCATATGTTGCTCTATGTCTGTATCCTGCAAGTAAAGAAATAGAAGAAAAATAAAGTAAGAATACAGAGTTAGATTTGAAATTTTGAATACCTGCTGAGAGATGATGCAGTTAATGACTCCAGTCTCTTAACCTCCGTGTGTATTACTTTCCACTGTTGTTTTTAGGTCTGAAGAGAAAATGAAAGGATATGCAACCTTTCTGCCCATAAGAGCTCTTATGAATGCAAAAACATAGAAAGCAAGTTTTTGATGTTTTCTGAGAAAATGAAGAAAAATTTATGAGAAATGAAAATAAGAAATATATATTCTCTTGAGCAGGTCTATGGGAATGTCTGATGCAGATAGCCAGCATGCCATTTAGTTTCATTGATAAAGAAGATTCAGATTCCAGTCAGTCATGGGTCACACACACGCAGTGCTGTTGCAGCTATTGGAAAATGTGAGATCCTCAGTCCCATTGAGGCAGGCTGTCTGTATCAGCTAGCTGTAAGAAACTGGGCACTGTGACAGTATGTGAAGCCACAGGGAGAAGTCCTCTGTGTAAAGGAACTTCAGGAAAGATTCTCAAAGAGGAAATTGTACTCAGAGGCCTTTCTGACACTCAGCGGTATCCCTGGGGCACCTACCATGTCTCTGCTCATGTATCTAGGGGCTCTGCAGAGGCCCAGCCCAGGGCTTCAACCACTGAATTCAGCACTTAAATTTTGGAAGATGTACCTGTTCAATCATAAGTAGAGGCCTTAATTATTCTCCTTCCCTCCGTTATTTTTCCCCCCCAAGCAGAGAAACATTTTCATACTGAGCAACTTGGATGGGATTCCAGCACTGGCCATCCGTAGGCTGCTTGTGAAGGCAGCCCAGAGGAAATAGATCAAACATCTACACTGTAGGGATAAGCAGTTACACAGATAAGTCCACCATTCTGCCTCCATGTTTAAGAAATAAATGTTATTGTAGTATAACCTGTGGGGCTTCATTACAGTGCTTTTACCTCATGTGAAGGAGAGAACCACGTTCCTTTTGAACTGGGGAAAATAGCAACAAACTGATAGAACCATTAAATTTTCAGAGCCTTATTTCTTTGTTCCTGTGGTGAAAATATGCATACTTGTTTGATTTTCTGTATCACTTGAATGTGCAATAAGAAATTCTCTTTATTTTAGAGAGAACATCTACTTTTAGTGTTCATAAACTGCATGGAAGCTGTTCCCAGCTTCGTTCTGCATGCATAGCATAAAGGATGGCACAACAACCAGGACTAGAAGCTCTTTATGTATATACCCCTCTCAGTCACACTAGTATCTGACTCTGCAATTCTTCGTCTTTGTGGAACAGATATGGCAGTGTTGGCCTTGTGTGGTCCTGCAGTCTGTCATAAGGGACTTGATTGCTCTAAAACTGGCTCAAGCATCGTGTGATATGGAGAAATGACACTGTTTCCAAATTGTCTATGTTACTGCTTGGCACTATGAGCTTGGGATTTTCTCACTTGAAAGGTCCTTTGTAAAAGCTGGAGTTTATTGCGTGTTAATATAAGTACACTGCCAGTGTGGGTAATCCTAGCATTTGGAAAATTGTCAGTTGTTCTTTTGGTAACTTTAGAAATCCGTCAGTATGAAGCAGGAAGAGAAGTAACTGTTTTTCTTATAGCATGTGGGCTATTTGTGTTAGCTTGCTTCTGTGTTACTGTTTTGTGTTACTGTGCTCTTGACCTCTTAATTCTACATTTGGAGAAGTCATTGTTCTTGTTCCTCGTGTCTTTGCTATAACTCCTTCCCGACCACTGAGTCATTTTCTGTTTTTAGATTTAACTTCACTTTAGCTTATTGTTATGATTAAATCCTACTGACTTGCTTCCTACAGCTCTTGTCACACTCTAGGTGAAGTGGAAAAATATTGCATTCTTTTCTTAGAATATGTATCAGCCTTTCTCTTTTTACTCAAAACAGAGAGACGATACCTAAAAAGGGTTAAGAAATACATCCCAGAAGTGCTACAGTGAGGCTAAACGGGAAGGAGCTGCTACTGCAGCATGTTTTTCCCTGGTGTATGAGCACTGACTGGAACTGTATCATCTGTCAATTATTGATAGAAAAATCTGTTTCCGCAGGGTTGACTCTAACAACAGCCTCAGTAATGAAACACGAACAGGTAAGCAATTACATTTTGCTACTTCTTCTGTAGAATTATTTTAAATCAGTTTCCATTTCAGTGGGAGGTCCTGGTATGACTTTATTTGCAGGATGTAATCTTGTTGGTTAAATTAATTGTAAATAAATATTTTGTGTTCCTGTCAGTAATTTGTGTGCACACTACCAAGGGCTGCTACCGTTTTTTCCCCACTATTGCTTTCTATTGCAGGCTATGTTAGGTGACATAAGCATTCAAACTGAAGCTACTGAATGCGTTTTGTATGTATTTTGGTTTCAGTTCATTTCAAGGATTCTTGTTCTTTTCAGGTGCTCTTTATTCTTTTTTTTTTTTTTTCTCTCAATTCCTCATACATCTAATGGCTGTAGTTTATCTTTCTTTACAATAAAGACATAAATCCATGATTGTCTTCTGAATACAGTGAAATTTTATCCAGTAACTATGAAAATTATCTTTCTGGACAGCAGCATGAAGCTTTTCCTACAGATCTTTATAGCTTTTCCTGTATATCTGTATGTTAGAAGGAAATCCTTTACTCAGAGGGTGGTGAGGCACTGGAACGGGTTGCCTGGAGGAGCCGTGGATGCCCTATCCCTGGAAGTGCTGAAGGCCAGGCTGGATGAGGCCCTCGTCAGCCTGAGCTGGTGGGTGGCAACCCTGCCCATGGCAGGGGTGTTGGTGCTGAATGGTCTTTAAGGTCACTTCCAACCCAAGCCACTCCACGATGGGTGACAATGTTGATTTTTGCTTTAGTTAGATACCTGAACTGTGCTTTCGGGGCAGTTCTGGAATTGAAACACTGATTTTTAGGCCCACAGCATTCAATAGAAATGCCTACATTTACTTTATTGGGCAATATCCTGTAACATGTAGCTTATTTTCATTTACACACTGGATTTTAGACAAATATTGTCATAGGCACAAAAGAATAAACATTATAATTTTCAGCCAAAGATAGTATGCTAAATAAAAAACTGGAGCACTTTTCGAATGTTTTAATTCATTGGGAGATTTATTATAGCATAATAAGAAATGACTAAAATTCTTCCTTTTGAGTATTTGAAAGCCAACTAACTTTGAAGCAAACATGTATTTGCCTGTGTAAATTTATGTCCTTCTGCTTCACTAAGACTATGGCTTTCAAATTTAAGATTAAAGCAATATAAAATCAAGTTGAACATTGCAAATGTATTTAATACCCCATGGCTCTAGCCTCTGACTGAGGATTGTTATTTCAGTACATTTCTTGAGTGTAACTCTTAACCAATACACAATGGCTTTTTTGCGGCTTAAACAACACTCCAGAGCCAGTTGCTTTTAAGTGTTTCTTTTCGGGAGCTGACAAAGATGGATGAGAACAGGGCTAACTGTGATATTGTTCTAATCTTGGATCTGTGCTGCTGCTGTGATTCAAGTTGTGAAGGGAAATATGTGTGCTTTAGTTACTTACCTTATTGGATTTTTAGATATTTTAACCTACAATAAAACCTATAATAGCGTTGCCAATACGGCCCCTGTTTGATAAATAAATTGTTCCCTACTTAAAGTAGGGTTGAGGTTATGATTCAGAAGGTATATTATTCTGAATGTCCTGGAAAACTACTTTTTGGTCAGCAAATCTCATGGTTCGTTTATTTATTTATTTTTTCCTTGGCAAAAGATTAAAGCTACTGTGTGGGAAGTCTGGCGCACGTGGTTTTTCTTCTTTGTTTTGGACATTCCAAGTATTCACTTTATGTTTGAAATTTAAGGTCTGTTATTCTAGACTTTCTGGCTGCATGCTGTATTTCTCTGTTGAAGAGCAATAAAGATACAAAACATTCCTATAATAGGATATTGGAGTCACATCTCTTTATTGATAAAGACAGGAATTCTTTTTAGATCACCTACAGTGAATTAAAATAGCATAACATGGGGTTTGTAAACAATTCTGCCTTTAAAGGAATTTTTATAAATCAGATCCATTGTGGTTCGAGAGGCTTCTGAAGATTCACGTCCACTCCCAACTGGTGTATTTCTCCCTCTTTCATTTATAAAACATATTTTCAAATTTGTGGTACTACATTAAGGCCCAAATACTAAACTGGGGGGGGGGAAATCTTGTTTTTGCTTATTGCTTTGTAGCTTCTGGAGTTTCTCACTTGTTAATCACCTGTTTGAAAAGTATCACTTCCACTGACTGCTGTTGCAGTAGTCTTAGTGAGGTTGTTGACCAACCTCAAGAATTTTTCATGTATCATGTTCATTACTGGAGGTCAGTTACCAGTCCTCATACAGGCATCTTGGTACTGCCAGTGAAGCTGAGCAAACTGAACTATAGTAGGAAGTGATAGTATAAAATGGTAAGTCAGTGATCATGTAAGAGCACATTTCTCGTACTTTCATGGTTGAAGACAGCTCTGAATAGATGTCTCTTCTGAGTACTCTTTGTAACGTATTCAAGTCCCAATTTTTGACATTAGGTGCTGAAATTGCAGGCAGATGTCTACCAATTTATATTTCAGACTGCTGTGGGAGTATCATCCTTGTTGCTAAACATTCTTTTGTGACAGTTTGTCGGAGTATTTGTGGGCTGTGTGTGATGATTGCAGTCTGCTTTCAGAAATGCTGAAATAGGCTGATGATATGCGGGCCTGGAAAATGTGAGATGCAATAGGGCAGACTTAATGCGGGGTTAAGGTGTGGCTCTTGAAATACACAGAAGTCTGTAGAAATGCTGTGTGTCTGTGAACCTGAGGCCAATTTCCTACTAAGCCAACAGCACCAACTTGAAGCAAATACGTAATAAGTAGGAAAACCTCTCAGTACTATGGTGAATACAGATCTAAGGAAGCGAAAAATCTTAGTTATTTAGGTCAAACTGAAAATACAGAACTCTGATATTTGCTTGGTTTATGCTCAGCAGTCTGCTTTCACTTATTCTTTTCATGTTTCTGTGAAATTTTTGTTATTTCAATTTTCCATGTAACTGGGGAGCAGGGAGGGGAGCACTGTGCTTTGTCCTTCCGTATCTGTGGTCATCTACTAAGTGGTGTAATTGCATCTGAAATGCATCTCTGTTGCAGGTGAAAGCTCCTTGTGTCAGGACCTTTGGGGATTTCTTCTGAGATACTGTGTATTTCCAGGTGCTTTTGACAACACTGGGTAAACTGCAGTAATGGACTCAGATGAAAGCAGTCTGATAGTTTCAAAATCTATATTAAAATATCCAACTGTTGGTGAACGATTACTTATCTTTATGTGGGGAGCCCAGTTAATTCAAATAAAACTGGCAATCCAATTTTTGTAGTGCTTCACCTCAGTAAATATAGAAAAAGATAGAACAGCGAGAAACTTGAGAAATGCCAGTTGTATTTGAGTTATTGTCACATGTACCACAACTTGAGCTCTAAGGTCAAGGTTTCATTTTTTATGTGTAAAGCCAGGCACATGCATGGCCTTGTAGCTTTTCAAACTGGTGACCAAACATGGAATGATTTGTTAGTAAATGATTCTACCATTCTTAATGCCTATTAAATCTATTAAACTACATCTATTTTAAGTGTGCATATGCAAACTACCCTCTTTTTATTTGGGCACACAGTAGTGGTTTGATAGTGATAGGATCTTCATTTCCTTGCAGAATATCACTGACTTTGAGTGCTTTTTGGAATAGATTTTCAAGTTGCACGGTTTTATTTTAAGTTTGAATTTGATTCCCCAGTCTCTATTTTGATCTGATTAAGTCAGCAGTTTCCTGGGATGCTTGCTCTTTTGGAAAAAAAGGGACTTGATGGTGTGCAAGATACTATTTAGAGATGGAAAAATAACCTTTTCATCTCCATACTGCATCAGAACTGAAAAAGAAGGATCATGAAAGGCAGATATCATGTGGAAGCACTGTGGAACAAATAACTTGGGAAATGAAAGAGTGGTTTGTTCAAAAATGCTTTTGTGTAATCTTGACTAGAATATCTTTTGGGGAGCTTAGTAACTTTTTTTTGTAGTAGTAGTAGCAAAAAAGATCCTTTTTTCTCTCTCTCTCTCTCTCTCTTTTTTCCGTACAGCGAATTACAAATTTTAACCTAGGAAACATGCAGTATTCCATAAATTATAAAACCTGGTCTTCCCACTGTACCCCGGTTTGCACCCTGGCATCCTCCTAGCCTCTGTCACTATTACCTTTGTCCAGTTTCTTCTGTGTATGTTCTTCAAACTGTTCCCTTTGATGGTCTCAAGCATCTGCTTTGGTCCCTGTCTAAGTGCAACATTATTACCCCTCTAGCAAGAGTACCTGACCTCAGAGAAGGACCTCCTTGATTCCCTGGCCTTGCTCTCATGTTTGTTGGCTTTTTTTTGTGTGTGTGTGTGTATTTTTATATTAATATATATATTCTCTCTCTCTCTCTCTATGTATGTATGTAGGTTGGTCCAAAACTAATGCCGCCTATTTATTTCCATGGCAACTACAATAGCTACAAAGAGCACAATAGCAATGTTTGACAGAACTCACCTACAAAACACAGATTTTCAGAACAGTCACGGCTGTTAGCTGTGCATTTTTGCCAGGAATGAACAAGAATCTGCATGCTGCACTCTCAACTATTTGTACCAGTGGAGGTAACCCACTGTTTTTGTCACCACTGCTGAAATGCATGACCTAGCACCTCACTGTGCTCATATCCACTGCTTGGTCTCCATAAAGTGTTCAACAAGCATTGCTGAATGTCAGTGGGTGATGTTTCTTTCTGCACAGAGAAATTCAGTGATGCATCTTTACTTCATCTGCACTTCCATGACAGACTGCTCCTCTGTTGCCATCTGTCCCACGGCAACAAAATGTTAATAGGGTATTGATGGCAAAGTTCAACCTCTACTGCTGTACAAATACTTGCCTTTCTCTGACAGTGTGTAATCAAATAGGAGGCATTGCTTTTGGAGCAGCCTTTGTACATGTTTTATATGTTTGTATGTGTGTGTATATATATATTCTTGTTTTATATGTTTGTGTGTGTATGTATATATATATTCTTCTGCCTCTTTCTAGGACAGGGCTGTGGGCAGCCTGATTCTCCTGCTGGCTTTCTTACACCCTACCAGGCACCTATAAAGATAACATCTCGTCTTTTAGAATGTTTGTATTAAAAGTACCCATTTGTATAAGAATGTGCTAACCTGATGCAGATGTATTAATTTCTCCTTCATGAGACTTTGTCCATTTATAGGTTAATCATTTTCATTCAGCTATTTCTAAATCAACACAAGTGAGCCACAAACCTTCACTGATTTTGGTGTATCATGTTTTCAGAAGGGAAATTGTATATGGTATGAATTACAATCCTTTTCTATCTGAGCACAAATGCTCAGATAGGTAAGTTACAGGGATTAAGTGATCTCTGTCAGTCCTGGTTTGGAAACAATATTTTATTCCATCGTATTAAAAGAAGACTCTCAGGTAGGTTACTAGGGAGATACGCTTCTGCATTGATGTGGCTGAATACAAGTTAGAGCTTCTACTTATTTTATTACTACAAGCGTAGTTACAGGAATTGACTCAGATTTTAATGTAATCATAGTCCAACAGTGTGCAGCAGTTACCTGTGTGTGAACTGGTGTGTCTCGTTAAATATTTTATGTAGTAACTGGGAATTCGGCTTGGAGTGGTGGTGGTGACTGCCCACAGCAGTGCCACTTGGGCCTTCCTCCCTCAGCACATCTGGGCTGGCTACTCTCTGGGCCAGAACCAGTGTTGCAACTGGGCAGTAGTTACAGATCCAGAGATGCATTTAGAAAAAGGTGCCTGGGGTGAGCTGGAACAGAGAATGAAGTAACTTGGATGTGATTTCTTATGTGTAAAAGTAAAAAAAGAGTTCAAGGCTTTCAGCCCCTATAGAAATGCACTGTTGCATCTCAGTGCTCTGTCTGTGGGCAACCATCTCCTCCTTATAGCTGTAACTCCTCAGCAACTGGTCTTAGATATTCCTGTCTCTTCCAAGGAATGCTTTCCCCAAGTTAGAGAAGTGCATGGCTAAACTGTAGCCTGAGGAACTGCTATGTATTTCCTGGGAGGGTTACCATCCTCAGTAGCCTTGCCTCATGTTTTCTTGCTGCAGAAGTGGAACTTCTCAGAACACTGTTTTGGGAACATACAGAGCCTGGAGGTCTGAACAGGAGCAAGTCTCCAGCTCCCGTGGGTTAGCTCATGACACAGAGCAAGTGCTCTGGGTACTATTCCTCTAGAGGAGAGGCCTTGCCTCACAGTGATCACATGGCACAGTGGGAGGAAGAGCATGGGCTCTCTAGTTTCATTGGAAATTAGTGTAAAAATGTTGCTGTTTTGGTCTTCAGCAAAATGATTTTTTGGAGATGGGTAACACAAAGACAAGTGAAACAATTGCAAAATGGTTTTGAGTTATTATATATGAGTTTAAGCCAGAATACAGTTCAACTTTCCTGGAGAACCAACATAGGGTGGTGCTTGTGAAAAGTCAGAATTTTGGAGTGTTTGAATATGTAGTAGGCTAAGTTTTGCTCTTCTTCTTGAAGTTTAAATTAGGATTTAACAAAGAGATGTGTCTCTGAAAGATTTGACATCTATTAGGTGAGCATTCAGCTGTGATGATTAAAGTTATCTCATCCATAGTCCTGTCAATAGAAGAGCAGCTACTTCAAAGATCAGTTTGCAGAGATTTTTCTGAGAATTGCTCAATCCAGTCACTTTCTTTTACAAATGGCCTAACTAATTGTCCTCCAAGTACTCCAAAGGTCACCATAAATCTTTACCATCCACTTGTGTATATGTGCCAACAAGTTGGTTGGCTGGTAGTCAGTAAGGGTGGGAGCTGAGAGTTTCTATTATGGTGTTGAACGTTGAGTCTGTAGATAAAACATTCTTGCCTGGGTGTTTCTGGTCCCTATTAAACAATCTGAAGAGCACTCTACTCTAAAGAGTATAACATATAAAAGAAAAAGAGCAAGTTAACAAAAAAGTGTAGATTTGAGCAGTTGGTATGGACCAGTTTTAGAGTATCTTGGTCTTAAGGAAACTCTGGGCAGATATTTTTCTCTAAGTTGCATCAGCTCTGCAAGCTGCTTGATTTTTATTGCTGTATCATAGCTTGTAAATCGTGGTGTATTAGTAAAGGCTGCTATTTCTAACAGGGAAATTTTAGTCATTTTGACATTTTTTCCAAATTGAAAAGTTTTTAGCCCATACAGCTGTGGGACAACTGCTAGGAGACTGTATATATGCATACAAGTCCTTAATTGGCAAACAGACATACTTCAGTGTTATTCCCAGCAACAAAACACGTCTTGTACTCCGGTGGCATTCTTAGCTTGAGAAACAGATAACGTGCAGTATCCAGTGAGTCATTGTGTCCAGTACTGCTCTTCCTTAGCAGTGCTGGTGAAGAGGACAGGCGCTTCACTTTCACCATCTTTGTATCTAATTTTAGCAGGAGGACTTTCAGGGCACCTTCTCAGCTGAGGATGTCTGAAACATTAAAACCTGCCAGTTTTAGTTCAGTTTGTTCTCAAACGCTGTATCTACCTCTAAGATTCAGCCTGTTCTTACCTGTTGGATAAATGCAGGTTTTAGGGTTAATTTTCACAACTCTGAGCAGAGATGAGGGTGATGTTTTCTGTCTTCTTTCAAAGCAGAAATCATAAAAGAACCATTATGTATTGCATTAGTTAACTTTTAAGGATAGCTTCTGTCTTGAAATGAAGAAAGATCTTGTAGCTCAGAGTATTTGCTTCTATATTTTCATACCACAGATGTGACTTGTCCAGAATATAATTGTTATTCTCTCTTTCTCTCTGATAAATATGCAAGTAAGTAATTCTGTGATAATTTTTTCAATGTATGTCTTGCCCAAACTTATGACAGAACTCATTTCACGTCATAAGTCATGGCTAAATTTGATTTTTTTTACAGCAATTTTCACTATATAAAGCAGAAAAAAATCCTCATGCTCTGTATGAAGTTATTTTAAGTAAGTTTTGCAAACACTGCCTGCAGCAGTGTGAACTCATCTAAAGCTTGGATAAGAAACTTTAACCAAAGCTGTGTGTTTAGGCCAGTGTTTCATTCCTGAGTGTTTTTCTGATGTTCTAGCTTGTTGTTTTCATGTGCATGGGGTTTTCACATGCTGAAGTGTATTCTGAGTTAAAAAATGTGAATATTTTCATCAGTAGAGTAGATGTGGAAAAATAGCATTTCATACAAATGATTCGGAAACTGACTGTTCACAGCCTTGACAATCCAAACTGTCTTTTAAATTTCATCACTTATGTTGTGAAGTGTCTTGAAACTGTGGTATTACAGAGTGATTACTGAACTATCATTTCTAAAAATGGTGAAAAAAGAGAACATGGAAAAAGATTATGAAAATAATTTCAATTATTTTCTTTTTGATATCTTAAAATGCTTAATGCATGGTGTTTGATTTCTTTTTTTTTTAATTTAAAAATGGTTTTAAATTCCGATAAATTCATTGAGATTTGAGGAGACAAAAATGTGCAGTCTCAATTGAATTCAGTATTGCTTATTTTCATCCCCAGTCTTCCGCACCTAAATGAAAATAAGACAATGAGATAGTGTGATTTTGTTTTGTAAACGAGTACTGCAAAATTATTTTTCCCATGAACAGAATCATTGAACTACATTAAAGTTGTATATCTGCAGTAGCTTACTTTATCCCTAAAGTGTTACTTTAGACATATTACAAACAGTTCATAGTTCTCCACTGTTTACATTTTTTTTTTCTTCAGGATTTATATAAAACAAAGTTTCTTGTAACTTTTAACACAAATAACTATCTGTTCCAGAACTAATATTTGCTACAGCCAGAGACCAAAATGGTACAACTAGAGCGTTAACATCACATCACTTTGACAACTCCATCATTTTCTGAGAACCTGGAACAGAATTTGGGCTCTGCTTCTGCACTCTTAGATTATAATGCCATCCTTGCCTAATGAGGGAGGTATGCAGGTTTTGTATATTTTTTTATTTAGTCTATTAATTATTTCTCTTGGTTTGTACCTGTAAAGTTGCAGTGAAGCTGTAACCAACTAGCTTAGATGCTACTTGATTTTAGTTCATTTGTATGCATTATTTAAGATGTGAATGTAATGTTGATAGTTAAAACATTATTTTTCAAAGATAACCATGGAACTGCTCCTGTGAGTTTGCGATCGGAACTACCCTATCAAAGCACAATTAAAAGAAAAGTCAGAAAGAAGAAGAATGGAGTCATCACTGCAAATGTTGCTGGCACAAAATATGAAATTGGTAGGAAGCTACATATCTTGTTTTCATCATAATAGCCATTGTTGTGAATGAATTGCTAACTAATGGGATAAATTAATGGACTTAGTAGATTGACAGTGAGTCAAGTCCAAAGGATTTTATTTTCTAAGAAACCTTAGTTCTTTTTTTTTTTTTAATTTTTTTGTAACATTGAATTGATGGCTTTGAATACTGTACATCTATTACTCATGGAAGTGCTTTGAAATGCAGAAAACCTAATTAATCAAGGTGGCTGTGGAAAAGGCCATTTTGATTATGAATCAGATATATGTTCGGAGGTGTACTTAAAGCCTTGGAAGATGAACGGTGTGAATTTAATGTTGAATACCCTTATTATTATACAGAGGCTTCTCAATTAAAATCTAATAATGTTTTACATTTTAATGCTTGGGGCTACTATCACACTAAATTTATAGTTTGCATTCTGCTGTAGAAGAAAAAAAAGTGGAATACAGAATAATGTAATTTGGCCTGAGGCTTTTAAATAGTATGTTTGTAGGATCAACATTGTATTTCTAGCTTTTGGTGGAATAGCAAAAGAGAATCTGGGAGGCAGCACTAATGCTGATTTTTGATTAAGAGCAAATTATAACACTAAATATAAGCACAATGATTTTGCTCTGGTAGTTGTCCAAAAAACAAAACAAAAATAAGAACAAAAATCCCTAATGGCAAAGAGTGAAGATGTGTTGCTTATTCTTCTCAAAAGGATAATTATTAGCAAGTGAAGACACTTCTAGCCTTTTCTCCTTCCTACTATGTAAATATTTCAACAAATTTTTCAGAGACTGCAGGGCTAATAATTATTTCAGAGACTTTCAGTGGCATTTGTGAAGCTTCAAAATGAACTGTCTAGGTGGGAAGCCAGTGGAGAATTTCTCACAGCTTCAAGTTTTGAACCAGTAGTGACAAACTTTCAAACTACAAACTCACAGGGTACTCAAATAGAATTGCTGATTCTTACCATGTGGGGAAAATGTAAAACCTGGAGGTGTGCCTTCACTAGAGAGGTGGTATTGGAACAAACTTGTTACACAGATAGCTGAATGACTAACTTAAGGCAGAAGAAATATTTCTTTTTAATTGTTTTGTTTAGTAAGTTTTTCAGAAAAATCTTTTGTCTTAGAACACGTGTTATGCCTGGCATATAATCAGGCTTTTCTTTTTTTTTAATCTTCAAATAATGTGCGCATGTGTTTTTGTAACTGCAGTATCCTTGACTAAAGAGGCCTTGTCCTGTCTGCAGTGATGCTTATACTCTTCATAGTTTTAAATTAACATATATGATGGTCAAGATGATGTCTAAGAGCTGTGTAAGTGGGCTTTCACTAGATCATTGTTGAATACCTTTAAGTTATTTACAGTTTTCCAACAGTGATTGCTCTCTGATTTAAGTGCTAGCACAAAGTACTGTAATGTTGTAATTACAGATTTGAAGTAAACTAATGGAAATATTTCAAGTTAAATAAGAGCTTGCATTCTAATATTGTTTTCAGACAAGGGGTTGAATATTACAAATGTTCAAAATCTTGATGATTTTTTTCAAGCTTTGAAAATTAATGTGTTTTAGATAACCAAAACCTTCCTTGAATATGTGATTTCTCTGTAGTACGCATTGTAATACAAGAAATGGGATTTGTGAAAACACGCGATGAAGATGAAACAGCTAATCTTATTTGGAGTGATTCTGCTGTGCAGCAGGAAAAGATTGCTGAACTTCGGAACTATCAGGTAGAGCCATAGCTGGTACTTTGGACATGTTTCAGTAAACTGCTTTACTTAGAGTCCTTCAGTAATACATCACTTTTGGTCAATGGCATGTGTATAGAGAGGAAAAAGAAAAGAAAAAAAAAAAAGGACAGCAAAGCAATACTAGGCAGACTGTAACAAGGCTACATCACTATATATTTTGAAAATTTTATTCTCTTTTCTGTAGTTACTTGTTCATACCATTTGAAATCTGATGTTTAAATGTTTGGGGGCTATTCTTTCAGTCTGTCCTTGAGTGGTCATGGTTAATAGAAGATATATTTTCTTGAATGATTCATGTGTAATAGTGATTACGTTTGCCTGAACGTGGAGTTGAATGTTTTAAGTGATTATTGGTATTGGTTTTACTGGAAAAACTAAAATGTACTTGTTTACTTTCTCTTCTTACTCCTCCATCAGAGAATCAACCATTTTCCAGGAATGGGAGAGATCTGCAGAAAGGATTTTCTGGCAAGAAACATGACTAAGTAATTTTTCTTTTAATATTAAGAAGTTTCTCAGTGATATAATGCAGTAAAATGCTGAATTATTGCAAGGTTTGTTATCTTTAAGAAGAGGCTCTGAGAGGAGCAAGAATAAACTCTAAATTTCCTTTGGCTTTTCAATATGTAGTATCTGTCTGGGCTATATTGTATCTCTCCAGTTGACCTGAGTGGAAAACAGTTCGGTTCAGTTTTGTGTCTACATGCTGCAGAATACCTGAGGCAGCTTGAAATTACTATGTAACACTAACTATGTAGCAATGCATATTACACCTAGAAGAGGTTCATGTAATGCTAGAAAAGGATGAATGACAAGTATGTGAATAGATGTTACTTGTTTTAAAGTAACCAATGATTATATTTTTGTGTATTTGACATTAAAGATATTAAGTGTTTTACTGTTAATATAAGAAATAAGTTAGATAAACTAATTTGTCTTGGTTATACATTTCCCTTCTTCTAGTGAAATAACTGAGAATTACATTAGATTAAAATCTGTGAGTAAGACCTGTGAGAAAACAATAGTAAATGATGATTCATCATCTTAGTAATTAGAGTTTAGAGAGAAATATTTTCATTATTCTTACCTAAAGAAAACAATTTTAAAAAGTTAATCTTTTGGGCCCAAATTTTCCCTCTCTATATTTGTTCTTAGAATCACATTATTTTATTAATGTATTTAATGAGATATCTCCTCTCTTTTGTCCTCTCTTTCCCTTTCTGTTTTGTAAATGGTACTTATCTGATGTAGAATGTATGCAGATAGCATGTGCATTGCTATGGTGCTTACAGACCAGGATCTCCTTTTTCTGGTCCATAAGTACCTGCTGCTCAAGCACTTCTCACTGCCCCTTCCAGACTTCAAGTAAAAACATACAGATAGATCATGGATGCAAGCAGATGTTTGAAGACTTCTTTGAAGCAATGGAACAATTTTGTTCAGCTTGAAAGGCAGCACTATCCTTGTGTATTGCCACACTTCTGTGGTTTAGAACATGCAAAACGGGCAAAAGGTTGATGCTATCATGCATATGTTGTTTTCTAATACAGTCTCATTATGCCTCTCTCAACCTAACTGAATTCAGAGTTTGAAACAGTTTAAAATTACTGAAGGTGGAGATTGCACATACTAGAGATGAGTTTTTCATTTTCTTCAAAGACTAAATCTCATTTTCTATAAACGGTCTCAGATGCAATCTACTCATGTGACTGATGAGTGTGCTAATTGAGTGGATACATTAAGTATGGGAAGAGGTGCACAGGTGGAATGGAAAAGGGATTAGAGCCATGTATGAGATAGCCTTTTATGCAACACTTCTGTTGTTTACATGTTTACATTTAAATGGCTTGTGAACTGGTTGTGGACAAAGGACCTTCTCAGTCTAACTTTCTTTCAGACTTCAAAAGTAGGAAGATCTTGAAACATTGGCAGTGGAACTTGTATTATTTGGTTGATAAGTAACCTACATTTTGTACAGAACACCTTTAATTCTTTTGCGTAGAAGGCACTTGGAGAAACAAGAGCAGGGTCTGATCAGATCTGTGAGTTAAACAGCACTCAAAAGAACAATACTGGCTTTTTAATTCTCAGACCTCCTAGTAAGGACTGCAAGGCTGAAGGACAGAATAGCACAGTGAAGAAACAGTTAGCAACAATAGTAGATAACGGATGTGCTAAAAAATAGAGCTATTGTAAGAAGATAGGTCTTTGTTTGGGAAGCTACTTGATGTTCCTATGCCATTTGCAAACAGGGGCAGGCAGGAAAGAACAGAGCTGAATTCTTCTGTCGAAGGTTCCAGTGAGCACCAGAACTTGTAAACAATGATGAGTATTCAGCTTCATATTATAAAGAGTTTGTAGTCTACCCAGATGTGTGTAAGATTAAAAAAAAAAAAAAAAAGCATACAGAACTCATGTAATTGCAGTCAGAAAATAATCTATAATACCATCAACTTATATTCATTTAGTATTGAATGATGTGTATTAATAAAGTAGCAAGTTTTTGTAATGTAACTTCAGGATGAATATAAGAAATTTGCAGAGGAATGTGAAGAGACGCAGAAGTGGCTTTTTGCCTAAATATAGGATAATTAAAGTATGCATGAATAATGATTATAATATTTTTTTCTGAATATTTATTGGCTTTCATCAGATTAGATTTTAAAAAATGATTCTTACATTGAAGCTGCAGGAGCACCGAATCTCATGCAGTACTTCAAGACTACTTTAGCTATTGTGGTTTCTGCAGTGCTTTTGTTGGGTTGTAAGCTGAATAAGTTGGTGACAGTCTATCTATTATACCAGTAGGTCCTGGCTACAGTCCTAGTCTTACAGATGCAGTTGGCTGTTCTGTTTCTTCTTGCTAGTATTTGAGTCACTTAAAGAAAAAGTGTTTTATACTGTGTGAGGATTATTATGTAGGTTCATAGTAGAAATGAAATATGGAAACGATATTGTAAGTCTCCTTACCACTAAAATTATCCTGATGCTGTTAGCTTCTATTAGAAAAGAATAAGTATAGTTAAATCTGTTACTAATTAAAAGGTATTAAAAATTCACAATAGTGCCATTTTTAAAAACTAAAGACTAGGCAGTTTGCTTTATCACTTCATCTGGAAGCTGGATGGTTTAAAAAAAAAAGTGATCTGTGGATATTTGTATTTTAGATGTGTTTACCCACCTGCGTGTTTTCCTGTGCAACCTGCTTTAGGGAACCTGCTTTAGCTATGATTCCCCTATGATTCTGTGATTCTAAATGAATTCTCGACTGTTCCTCTTCTTCAATTTCTCTTTGCATTCAGACAGCAAAGGTATGAAGTCAGACATGATCATGTCTCTCTTGCGCTGGGGACCCCAGGCCTGGATGCATTACTCCAAATGGGGCCTCACAAGAGCTGAGTAGTGGGGGACAATCACCTCCCTCTCCCTGCTGGCCACCCCTTTTTTAATGCAGCCCAGGGTACAGTTGGCCTTCCAGGCTGCAAGTATGTACTGCTTTCTCATCCACTAAGACCCCCAAGTCCTTCTCTGCAGGGGCTGCTCTCCAGGAGTTCTTCTTCCAGTCTGTATAAATGCCTGGGATTGCCCAGCCCAAGTGCAACACCTTGCTCTTAGTCTTGTTTGAACCTCATTAGTTTCATGTGGGCCCACTTCTCCAGACTGTCCAGGTCCCTCTGGACGGCTTCCCTTCCCTCCAGTGGAAGGTGTCATCTGCAAACTTGCTGAGGATGCACTTGATTCCACTGTCTGTGTCACTGATAAAGATGCTGAAGAGCGCAAGTCCCAAGACTGACCCTTGGGGGATGACACTTGTGACAGGTCCATCCAGACACAGAACTATTGATAAAACCATTGCTCTTAAAGTATACATTCCTGCAGTTGGTTAAGAGTAGAGTTTTGTGACATACATCATCTTGGTTTTATGATTTTTGTTATTGATATTCCATATCATAGTGTCATACATTTTCTTTCCTTTCAAAATATTTTGCTAATAAAATTTCCTTGTCAGATTATTGTAAATGCTGTTAAATGAGGAGGCTTGCATCCATCAAAGTAGTTAATTATTTTTTCAACTCAACAACTTTCAACTTTTTTGCAGAATGATTAAGTGTCAGCCTCAGGAGTATACTTTTATTCCTCGAACGTGGATTTTCCCTGCAGAATACACACAGTTTCAGAACTATGTAAAAGAACTGAAGAAGAAACGTAGACAGAAAACTTTTATAGTCAAGCCAGCTAATGGTGCAATGGGGCATGGGTAAGTTGCATGTTAATTTCAGTCTTCTTACCCAGAAAAAGTGAAATCCAGTGCTATTTAAGTCATTAATTGAAGTTCTTTATTAGAAAGAAGTTTGTTGTTCAAGTTGTATATCAGTATAAAAAGGTCACCTATTGGAAAAATGCTTAACAACCAGAAACAGCTAAAATATAAAACTAAATAGACGTGGTATTTTCATGTCGCTCTGAATGTGGCTTAATTAGGAAACGCATTTTCTGATGTTGTTTATGTAATTCTTAAGATCAAGATTATTTTTATTTTGAAATTACCCAAGCAATATATTTCTTAATCTATTATGCTTAAACTTAGAGAGTGAGATCGTACTGGGCATGAATGGCAGGGCTTCAGTAGTTGCAGGGCTGTTTGTGTGGAAGAAGACCAGGATCATCCTTAGCTCTGAAACCATTCCAAGTACCCTACTGCATGCCAAAACTGCAACACAGAAGTATTTAAGAGCAGCAGCCTCAAGGTGGAGGAGGAATGGAGGAGACACTGTAGGGATGCAGTTTGAGGCATGGTTTTAGAAGGATTTGATGCATTCCAGAGGAGGGACACCCTTGAAAAGACCAGCAGCTGAGTTGAAACTGTTCTGCCTGTGATAGGTCTGCACAGAGAAAAAAGAGATGAGATTAAATACCTCAATTAATTCTTAACTCTGTTCTTACTTTTACCTATTTCAATCACAGATTTTATTGCTTTAGTATCAATTTGGTACTATATAGTATAGTGTTTCTCCTTGTCCTAAGTTTTTATTCCTCTTAATAAGGACAAAGATGAAAAATAGCAGGTATTTCATGGAAAATATGGTGAAGAAAACTCACGGAAGCCAGAGACAGTGGATTCTGCCAAAGGATTTGCAAGTGTAGAGGGAATTGATGATTACTTTTTTTTTTTTTTAATCAAAGTACAACTCCTTGCACTTGACCATTATTGAACCTCATTTGGTTTATGTAGGCTGACTTGTTAAGCTTGTTCAAGGCCTTTTGGCTGATGTTCTTTCCTTCTGTTGTTTACAAAAACAACCAAAAACATACAAACCAAAAATCCCCAAATAGGTCAGGTACCAGCTACAAGACAGGGAACTAAAAGCCATCTAAGTAAATGGCACTTTTTCTATACCCTACAAATCAGCTCTGTAAGATCTTGCTCCCCATAGTCTTTAGTCTGATTACCTGACTGGGTGACCATAGTAATGCATTTCAAAGAGTTTTGTCTAAGTCCTACACTTTTAAGATGACTTCTGTTTTTTAACTAGGATCTCTTTAATAAGAAATGGAGAAAAGTTACAAGCTCAGGATCACTTGATTGTTCAGGAATATCTTGACAAACCATTTCTTATGGAAGGCTACAAATTTGATTTACGTGTATATATTCTTGTAACCTCCTGTGATCCATTAAAAGTATTTTTGTATCATGATGGACTGGTGAGAATGGGCACAGAAAAGTATCATCCTCCCAGTGACTCAAATTTGGTAAGTTGGTGTTAATTCCAGTTTATTGCTTATGTATGTGGAATTGTATCTGAGTAATGTTTGGAGGATTAAAAAATAAAGTGGTGGCATAAAATTTTCAGTTGGTATTTGCAGTAGAAATGCTAAGTCACAGCCTGAAACAGTGATTGAGCACCTGGTGGGAAGGCAGGGCAAATCCAGGGGAGCTCAGGTGCATGCAATGTACCTGAGTGACTGGAACGGGTGGAGCCAGGATCCTCCCCTTCCTCGATACCATTTAAGGGTTGGCAGTGAAGGGGAGGGTATCTCTTGCTGGAGATCCCTGCTTACCTGAGGCCTTCTGTAGGTAAGAAGCTCCTTTCTTTCATTTCTGCATCTGTGTTGGCTGCGCTTGGGCTCATTCTCACTTGCTGTAGCCAAGGACTCTGCCACCCCACTGTTGTTGCAGTACTTTCCATCCCATTATAACATTACTGTATTTATGTGACAGAATTTTTGTCTCCTCGCTGAAGAGGAAGAAAATGGTATTTAACTAATGTCTGTACTTGTGACTTTTCTAAAGAATACATTGCTTATGTATTTAAAAAAAAAACAAACAACACTCTTCTCACTTATGTATAGGCTAGAGTTTAAATTTTTCCTGAAAGCAATGAAAAGTTCATTATTAACATTCAACTCAACAAATGGAGTAATGAAAGTAACTCCAGGAACAAGTTATGTTGTTCTCAGTTTAGCAAGATGCAGGAGGAGTTACGCCTTATACCATTAGATTGTTTTTCAAGTCCCTGAAGTGTAAAGCTTCTCCTGAAGATCCCACAAGGTTTCAGCCATTGTTCTAGGAGCCTATTCAGGAAATAGGGCAAAAAAACCCCAAACAAAACAACAAAACAGAACAGCCAGTTGTGAAGATCATGCCATGAGAGTGGTTACTAAAATCCCCAAACATCAGGTAATCTGCTGATATTTGTGAGTGACCGCTGCTTCTGCAGGGAAAGAAGCATGAAATTACATCACCCGCTTAATGTTTATGCAATATACTTGCTAATTTTAGGGTGATGGCAGCAGGGCTGCCTATAAGCTTGCAGAGAACCAAGAAAATAGTAAGGGACATGCTGAAAAATCCTGTGCTACTGGGAGGTGCAACCTTTCCTTCTGGCACAGACCAAAGTACAGATGGCAATAAAGAGAGGACTCAGATTTTATGCATCCAGGTGTAAGTGGATTTAAATTTTTCATACCTCCCTCTGTACTCTATTGCTTCTTTATCTTTCCTTTTCCAGAATGATAGATTTTTAGAACTGATCCAATGTGATTATACGATAGAAAATGTACGGTGAGCCTTTTACTCAGCTTGTCACTTAAAACAGTGTTCTTCTGAATAGTGCAGGTATAATCTGAATCCCAGTAGAAATGATGCATTTGGAAAAGTTCCAATACTTTATTCGGAACAGTTTGCTTTTAATGGTTTTTATTGTTACTAGTCTCAGTATTATCAGCACTGAAGTATGCTCTGAGTCTATAAACAGAGTGGCAGAACAAGCATTTTTCTCTTTGATCTTGCAACTGTTCACATCTGTCTATAGTATGGAATGTCATTAGTGATAAGCCAGGTTATTGTTCCACAGTGACACTGTTCTAGATAAATGCAGGCTAAAGAGTAGTTTATATGTTTAATTAATGTTCTAAAAACACTTTTTATTTTCTTTTTGGACTCTGGAAAATAATCTAATTTTCTGAAATTTAGTTATGTGGAAAGGCTACTGAAAACCATAATAGGTTTCAGAGTCATTCTAAAAGCAGAAATTGGAAGCTGTGTGAGAAATTCATTGCTTGTAGTGATGTTGTTAACTAGCCTGCAACCATATTGCTTGATTTTGTTAATTTCATTCATTTTTCTTAAATGTACATATAGTGAGATAAACATCAGCAGAAGGCTTGTGTTGCCTATTGTCTGTCTGGTCAAAAAGGAATTGAAACAGAAAGCTTATGGCCAGATTATAATATCAACTCTTACTCAAACAAGGAATGAAATATGATAAACAACAGTGGACTGTCATGATAGTGTACGTGGAAAGCTGAGTTAATACAGGCACTGGAAAAGATGTAAACGTATAAATAATGATTTATAAATTGACTTTTAAAGGTTTTGTTTCTTCTTAATGTAGCAATGAATCAATTGTTGCTTAAATTTTCTTACGTAAAGAAACCACAACATTTATGTAATGTATGTTTTGAAATTTATCCCCCTCTAATGCATGGCTACCAGCCGCTCAAAAATGAGCAATTCTGGCAGACAGCAACATGACAGATGAATTTATATGTAAAAGATATTTTAAACCATTACCATAATGAGAACACTTCTCATTAATACACTACAGAGAAAAATTAAATGTGGGATTGTCTATGAAACAGATGCTATAGTGTTTTTAACACTTCAAAGTACCATCTTTATTGTTTGCTTTTTGCAGAGTGTAATTTTTCACATTTTTATGGAGTTGTTTACATACACACCTGTAAAAATGCTGGATATGTTGTCTAACCAGATGTTGAACTGCACATCTACTACTACTGTAACTGGCTTAAATATGAGCCCAGGTTTTGTTATAACAAGGATATAACTGTTAGTATATGAAATCTCTGAGAACAGGAAACACTAAATCTGCACATTCTGTATTTCCAGACATGAACGGTTGGACTGTTGTTGTTGATTTAACTTTTCTTTTAATATTATTCTAGAATGGACAATTCTGAATAATTTTTTTTCTTTTCTCTGTATTCTTAGAGCCAACTGTACATGCATCTGACCAACTACTCTGTGAATAAACATAATGAACACTTTGAACGGGATGAAACAGAAGACAAAGGAAGTAAACGCTCCATAAAATGGTTTACCGAGTTTCTAGAAACAAATAATCTTGATGTCTCCAAATTCTGGAGTGATATTTCAGTAAGATAGAACTAATACACTTTTTGATATTTTGTTTAAGGACAATTCTTAGAAAATGTATTGCTTCTACCATGGCTTTACTCTGAATCCAGTGTTATTTTTGAAACATTGCTTAATATTAGGGTTAGGGTTAACAGAAGACACCACGAATGGCATGCTGTTTATAATCAAATTCTGTATTTAATCTTCATTAAGTTAATATTGGACTTCTTCTGTCTGAGGGACAAAAGTCCTTTCAAACAGTTATTCATGTAAATAATATCATACATACAAACAGTCCTATTGAAATTCTCAAAGGCTTTCCTAGCTCCTAAAGTAAATTTTATGTGAGAGTATGTGCAAAACTGTACTGAGCATTGCATATATCAGTAGATAGGAACCTGCGCCATTCAGGTTGGTGGGTGTGTTACAGACATTTTAAGTGAAGAACTGGACTGAGACTGTGGGAGTTTAGGGTACTATCTGTAAATGTGATTCTGAGAATTTGTATTGGAAAGTAGATCGTGAAGTGAAATAAGTTTGGCTATGCTATGCCTTATCCCCAACGTAGCTTTACCATTCAAACTACTGCTTAATGTAAAAAGAAGCTGTACTATGGAAAGTATACCAGTGTATTTTATAGCTATCAAAAGTATCTGCTATTCAGTATGAACATTTATTTGGTACTAAAAATCTTCTACATTGTACTAAAGCATCTATAAAAGTGAAATATGTAAATGCACTATATACTGGTATTGTATCTTTGATAAAATTTTCTCAAAACCCCTACAGGAGTTAGTAGTGAAGACTCTCATAGTTGCAGAGCCACATGTTCTTCATGCTTATCGCATGTGCAGGCCGGGGCAAGCACCAGGAAGTGACAGTGTCTGCTTTGAAGTCCTGGGATTTGATATTCTGCTGGACAGAAAACTAAAACCATGGCTTCTAGAGGTAAACTCCTTTAAACAAATGTAAAGCAAACTTAAGCAAGCCCCAGCTGAATTGATGTCTATGTAAAGCTTCCAGAGAAAATCTGTGCCTTGCAGAACATACTGTTTTTGAGTGAATACATCATGCTTTTTTTCTGCAACAGCTGTATGGGCACACTGTTTTGCAGTGATTTTGGTGACTCAGGTAAGGTTGTTTTCCTGGAGGAATGTTGTATTTTAAATCTTTCTGAACATTTTTATGAGAAATGTGTTGTCCAATTGTACTGGGTGCACTGTAGCTGAAGTTTATAGAAAGTGAGTACTCCATAAATTTCCTTTGTAAGAATGGCCCTGGCGACTTCTCTGTCTGGTCCTAATCTCCTTTCTTGAGTATCAGTTCTTTTTCTTTCCTTTGGCTTTAAAAAATGGCTTCAGAGGAAACTAATTCACTACATATTTCAAGCAAGTTAATTATGTTAACTGGCTGGAAATGCTATACAGCTGGTGGGGAAAAAAAAAAAACCAAAATGTGTTTATTGGCAATAAATAATGAATATGATTGGATACTGATGAGCAAAATGTGCACAATTAATATACTGAATTATAACTTTCTTCTTAGGCCGGTAATACTGTCAACAGTTGTCATGCTTATTTCTTAATTTCAGTATAATATAAATTCACTGTCTGCCATACAGAAATATTTGATGGCTTTAATGTACTAGCTAAAATCAACACATTGCATGAACTTAATCTACTTCTCTATTTGTCAAGCAATCCCTTTGATTTAACTCTACATTTTCTAGATTAGGCACTTGTTTAAATGCAGACTCGAGTTGCTCTTTGTATTCATTTCATCTAACCTTGCAGCAAATCTCTCTTCTCGGAGAGATGATGAATCGAACTTTGGTAAATCCATTATGAAGGAGACTGTTCTATTTCCTTGGATGTTTATATGAAGTATCAACATTTGGGGGTTTTGGATTTACTGATTATGTTATAGGGCAGTCTCAGGAGAATTCCTGGACTCCTTGTTTGTAAGGGAGGGACCTGGCAAAGTAATAAATGCTGCTTTTGCATTTTGGATTGCTGTAGAATGCTCCAGGACTTGTAAAGTGTACTTGGCTGCTATTATTTTTTTAAATATAGGAGTTTATTGATTTCCATTGGGTTACCAAAAGTAAAAACCTTTAACTTATTTTGCCAGGTGTTGATCTGAACTAAAAGAAATTCTGAAATCTGAAATGTAGTCAGTTTCTGCACTCATCCACAAATTTTAATGGCCTTTGTGGTTTTTGCAGCACACATACATACATCCTGCATGTTTGTTCTGTGTGCAGGTGTGTATATCTCTGTATATATATGCACATAACATTTGTCATATATACACCATGTATGGTGTAGTATAGAACAAATATGTACTGAATATGTATGTAGTAGATATAATAATGTATACTCGGTGTATGCATGATACATATATAATAATATATATTAAGTGTGAAAGTATTAGTACTTATATATAGTATGTTTTTCTAGAACAGTTCTGGCTTCTCCATCCTTCCACTCTTACCTCGTTCCACCATTTCCCTATTGCCAAAACTCCCCCAGGGGATGTGTTCTTCCTAGCAGTGGGAACGAGTACTACTCATAAGGCTCTGAACGTTCCCAGTGAGTGGGGAAAACTGCCAGGACAAGATCAGGACGGCCAATCTGCTTTCTGCTTTTCATAGCTCACGGAGCTGTTCTGTTGCGAAGTTAGCTTAATTATTAAAGGAAACAAACTGTGCAGCGCTACAACGACTGCTTTCCTGGGACGACTGCTGGTCATGCTCGCCGTTATTCCCATAGCACTGCCACCCCCTGATGCTGCCGAACTTCCGGAACCTTCCACAGCAGTGAGCGGAGGGAAACGCACCGCTGCCATCTGCTGGCGCCGGGCGTCCGTGTGCCGCCCGCGGCTGCCGCCCCTCCGCGCGTCCCATCCGCTGTTCCGTCTCCATAGCGCGCACTGATGAATGTCGATGAGCGCCTTTTTTTCGGTGTGGAGTAATTCAGTGACACCCCTTTGCTTTGTCTGCGCTCCATTCTGTCGGATCACCCCTCTTCTGCCATTTGTCACGTGGCAACAGTGTTTAATGGAGCACTGATGGGAAGTTTCAACCTCTACTGCTATCCCATCAACATCTACCTTTGGTGTCATGGGCCAACGTAGCAAAATGGGAGGCATTACTTTCAGAACGGCCCTCTTCTCCCAGAAAACTAAGTTTTACTAAACTTGACCAGAATTCCTTAATCCAGGTTATTTTGTGTAACTGACAAGGTGATGCTGTTAACATTCTTGGATTTTAATAAGTTACTTCCTAAATGAAGATCAAGCCTCTGGCTTTTCTTTTTGGTCTTGCATCCATACTGCAACTTGAGTGCAGGGTACCAAATCCCATTTGTGATCTATATGGGTGAGAAAAACTTGCCTGGTATATATATCTGTACAGTTATTATTTAGTATGACTAAACTACTAGCAAAAACTTCTCAGAACTTTATCAGTCCAGTTCAAATGTCCTTGGATGTCTAGGCTAAAGAAAGCAATGATTAGTAATTTCTATTAAAAAGTAGTTAAAGTTCGCATTCCCAAGTTTTCTGGTGTTTTTTCTTTTGCATGCATCTTCCCCTGGAGACCCCAAGGCCCCCCCCAAAAAACAAACAAACCAAAAAAAAAACGGAAACCGACAGAGGGGGTCTAATTCTCCATAAAAAGGTGGGGTTAGTTGTTATGGCAAAATGTCATACACTGCTTTTAATATAGATTCTTCAATTTTGCTCTTATCTGCACTTATGTTTATTATAATTCATTTCCTGATGTTGTCTATTTATTCTTCATTGACTGGCCAGCTGTTCACATTATTTCCCAGTTTTACTGTAACTGGTTTGTTTTATGTTTTACAGATTCTGCTCTGTTCTCTTTATGTCTCTAAATTCAGTGTTATCTAGTTCACAAGGTTTCATAGTGAGCACTACTTGGCTGCAACGATTGATATATATATTTACATATATCTATGTCTCTGTATTTTTCAAGTTCGTTTTTCCTCCACTTTTTAATCATCATGTGCTTGTAATTTTGGTGCCCCTTATACAGTCCTGTGGTTTTTTTGTTGTTTTTTTTGGTTTTTTTTTTTGGTTTGTTTTTCTTTTTCCCCAACAGCTTCAGGATGTGGCTTCCTGATAAAATTGCTAGTGTTTTATTAACACAACCTAGTCATGTGTATGTCCTGGTTCTTGTGTCATTAAGCACTAGATAATCATCTTTTATAAGATGAATGCACAATGCTTTGGCAGCTAGTTATTGTGAAGATATACTATGATGGAATCACTGTCAAATCATCAGGGTTTTTACATCACTTACATCACTTGTGTCTTCCAGATTAATCAGCAATTGTATTTAATTATAAAGCAAAAGTTGAAGGTATCAGTTGGGGAATTTAAAAAAAACTTGTTGTGTATTTAATTCTACTATTAATACTACCGAAAGATGTGGGAGTTAAAACTGTGACATTATAAAAATGTATGAGAAACATTGTATTCAGTAGTCTATACCAAGGAATACTGTACTTAAAAAGCAGGTGATTTTTTTTGTTTTTTCCCTTGTGTATTGTTATATGCAACAGATTAGAGATTTTGAAGTTTTGATGCTAGTTTATCCAATAAACGTAGTATAAACTTAATGCATGATGCAGAATAGGAATGTCTTGTTTTTATACTGCAACATGTTCAGAATCTTGGCCTTAGAGACTTATTTAACCTTGTATGGAAGTTGCATGAAGTATTCAGATTATAGTCACTGGGTGTGCATGCTTGGGTCCCTCTGGCAGAGCCTAGCAGAAATCATTTGATCTTAGAAATGTCTCATCTTCCATCTACACTGGGTGATAAGCAGGCTTTATACTTAAGGTCAGCTGTCAAGACTGCCTTCTGAAGTTTCCTGATGTGAGAAGGGAGGCGTAGTGAACGGGTGAAGAAAGCTAAGAGGTTTGTTAGTACAGCATCCTTGCATGTAGTTGTACTAAATCAAGAGGTAGTTCAAATATTCACAGACATTGTGAGCATGGGATAGCCAGTGAACTTTGAATTCACACCTGCTTTCTCTGTCTTAACTTTCTAATATACTCAGTTGCAGCCCAACACAAATAAAAATCCAAGCATCTGCTGCTACACTGAGGCGAGTTTGCAGCAGCCATCCAGAACTGGATCAGTTTTTACTGTCCTGGTTACTCTTTAGGACTGAGGTTACAGTAGGGTCAGGATTTCAATCTTTCGTCGTGAATTGAATGTTTAAAAAAACCAACACCAACAAATTCTCTGCAAGTCACAGAGTAGTGCTCCAGTTCTAACTGTGAGTACAGTAGCATTTCAACTTCTTAATTGGAGTGATAGTGTAATGTTTCCCAATAGTATCTGGTTTCATAACAGCATTTTAAGTGTCTTCTTACATCTTTCCAGCCCCTACCTTAATTTTCTGCTTAATAAACACAGTCAACACGGTTTTGTTCAGAATAGCTGATTTTTGGCAACATTCACTCTGTAGGAAAGAGACTGTAAATTATTTTATACTTTTCAGAGTGTAATTCAGAGTACTTTTCAGAGTTAACTTTTATCACCTACAACAATTTTTGTACATTTCAGGTCTATGTAAGTGTGTATCTAGCGGCTCTGTGGGTTCAGTATTGGACTAACGTGGCATTTTACATGTTTCAAATAATTTTTCATATCTAACTGTATTATAACTTAATTTAAGGATTCAGAGTGCTAATTCTAGTAAAATGTTAGAAATTTACTGATTGGCAGTGTTAATAGCTGTATGTCTGTCTGCTTACTTGCTTTTGATGTGTGAAAAAGGTATTACAAATCCAAATCTTGCTAGTTGCTATATGTTACTATGGGGACAAAAATTCAATACAGAATATCATATTATTAAATATCTGGTAATTCTCTTGAATAAGAAGTTGGGGCTTGATTTTTGCACTGTTTTCATTTCAGTGAGCTACTTGTGCATTTAGGTATTTTTTGGACTGAATCTGAATCACAGCACTCCATGTTGTGTGGGATACAAGGCATTCATTTTTACTTCTGAAGTGGTTCGTCTGTTCCTTCCCTCAGCAGCACTGCTCACTGACAGCCAGCACGATTCCTGCCTCCCATTAGCACCCATTGCTCTGGTATACCTTTTTATAAAAGCCTGGAAGGCATTCCTAGAGACAGTCATGTGTTTACTTTGTTCTCCATCAGTGCTCTCCTGAAAGCTGTTCTTCTGCAGGGGCTCCAAAGCTTGGCTTTGGTTAGATGATGCTCGGTGGAGTCTCCTCCTTTTGTTTCCTTTCTTCCTCCGTATTTATAGTAATGTTTATGATGTCTTGCTCTGCACTTATTCTGTTACTTATTTTACATTTTCATACCATGTACTGATATCTGTTTTTACAACTTGTTAATTTTCAGAGAACTGTATTCCAAGTTTTTTCCAGACTAGGAACTAGGAAAGAGTTTTTTGTGCTGGACTCCGGTAGCATGGCACATAGTTATAATGTGCTTAACAGCACTTCCTGTGGTAGGTTTCTAGGCATAGCAACCAAGAATGCATTAAACTGGATTTACATTGCCAGAATTTGAATCGGGTTCATTCTAAGTGTCCGGATAAGTTGGTGTCTGAGGGGTGCATCTCCTGGCTCCTGGTATCTGTGATGATACTTGATTCTCTAATTATTGAAGAAATACAAACCAAGATGAACACTTCAACGTGTATTCTCTTACTTTCTGTGACATTTGAAAGAATGTTTTTTCCTGTTACAACAGACAAGTCACTATTAAAGCTGAACATCCCTTTTTTTCTCTTTTTGTTTTTCTTTTCCCAGATTAATCGTGCACCGAGCTTTGGAACTGACCAAAAAATAGACTATGATGTAAAAAAGGGTGTTCTGTTAAATGCATTAAAGCTTCTCAACATAAGGTAATCTTGTCTTCTTCAGTCTGGCTCTCTTTCTGTTTATTTTTATTTTTTTTCATATTTAATTGAATGTGCTAGATATATTCTGCAATGTATTTTGTTATAGAAGGTCTTTAATCTTCTCAGAAGAGGGAATAAACCTTTTCCTCATTCTTACTGAAGTATTGTTTTTGGATTGACATACCTTAATATCACTTGTGTTTTAGGACAAGTGATAAGAGGAGAAATTTAGCCCAACAGAAAGCTGAAGCTCAAAAAAGACTGTATGGTCAAGGCTCAATGAAAAGACTGTTGCCAGGTTCTTCAGATTGGGAAAAACAACGTCACTCACTGGAAAGGAGAAAAGAGGAACTGGTAGGAAAGAAAAATGCTGTTTCTTGCTCGTGACTTACCTTCTCTTTGTTTAATTGTCTTATGTTCTTGATTTATAGAAGGAAAGACTTGCACAAGTACGCAAACAGATTTCCAAAGAAGAGCATGAAAATAGGCACATGGGGAACTACAGGTAACTTTGAACTGTATCAGTTGGAAGACTTGATCTATTCCCAACAATGAATACTGGGAACAAGTGTTTGTGGTAGATGGTAATTTTATGACAAAGATGTATAGACTTTGATTGAAAACACATAGATTAGACCAGGTGGTAAAGTGTTTTTTGTTAAGTTTTTTTTGAGGTCTTTTTTTCTGATTCTGTATTTTTGCATGCATCTACTTCATATTACATCACTCCAGTGTTTGTGCAAGACATTTGCTTGAAAAATGTGATTGCTCATGTTCAGTGTACCAGAAAGCACGATTTTCATTATGGACTTCTGTAATCACAAATGGCAATTCTTTTCTCCGGGGTGGTATTGTATCAGGATGTTAATATTCCTACTTTACTCTACAAAATATGAAATATCCAATCTGAATGTTCTCTATGATGCTTCAGAAGCCTTATTTGTGCTTCTATCGCATTCATATTTCTGTTGGTTATAATTGGCAGTGGCCAGAAAATAAGCATTTATTTTGTAATGTTTTTATTATTTCTTGATATTAGCTTCAATGAGAAGTGAATGCAAGGCAATGAATATTTGGTGAAAAGGAGCAGAGCACCACTGAGAAGAGATGATGGGAGCATTCACCCAATCTTTCTAACATTCATCTGGGATGTAAGAGGTCTGGGTTCATATCTTTCATTCTGAGTTAGTCAGAATGCATTTGCTGCTGTTCTTCATCTCTGCTTTTTGAGCAGATGCTCTATACAACCCGGTAAAGTTCTTACTTAAACACAGATATTTCTGTGTTTTTTCCTTTTTGACAATTTATCTTTGCTTACAAAGAGTGTTTCTTTGTAATGTTCCCAGCTTTAATTGCATCCTTTCTTGACGTGTGGAGCTGAGCTAGTACATAAAAAAAAAAACAAAAAACAAAACCCCATCACAGTGAAACAGTTCTTTCTTTATTAAAAGAAGGAGAAACATCATAATGCTTTAATACATTTTGATTTATTGATATCTTTCAACACTAACTTTTTAACTGATCCCATTTCAGGTTTCTCTTTCGGTTCTGGATGGAAAATGAGACAGATGTTCTCTTTATTTAGTTTTTTGGTTAATCTAAATCCATAAAAATGCATACATTTTTATTTTTCCTCAGGAAAAAGTGCCATTTCATGAGACATGTGTATGTGTAAAGGGACAAACAATTGTTTGTTTTTTTAATGTCATGTATTCACTAAAAGGCTGGTGACTCAGTAGAGACTGAGAGGTGATCTTGGCTAGAGATTCAGTCAGATGTTATCTAAGTGTCATGAAGTATTTTCTCTTCATGATGTCCTTCTGAAGAGCAGGACTAATTTCTCTCAGGCATTGCCGCAGAATCACAGAAATCTTGCATGCTAGCATTTCTGCGTGGATTCTATTGTTTCCAGAATGAAAATCTAGAGAAATCTTTATATCCAGACAACTTTTGAATCCTAATCCTATGAACAGCTTATTTTTTCCCATCAATCTCAGTAGATTTTGATAAAGACAGTATGCCTGTGAATATCAGTTCAGCAAGCAGCTTAGTCAAGTGTCCATCTGCAAATACAACTAGCCTGTCATTTTCTTTAGGATCCTGTGGAGTTTCAGAGCAGGAGCTGTGCTTTCAAGCATTTGTGAATTTGTGAAAAGCACATGTATGTCTTTGAAATGATCTTTAACTACAGTGTATCTCTACATTTGTTAGAGTGAATACCCATTTACTTTGAAGTATGAGGGCTGCTCCGAAAGTAATGCCTCCCATTTTATTATGTTGAGACAGTGTCAGAGGCAGATATTGGTGGGGTGGAAGTAGAAGTTGAACCTTCCCACCAATATCCTGTTACATTTTGTTGACAGATGGCAGCAGAGGGTCAGTCTGGCAAAACGGTATCTGACATGGAAGGGCGAATGAAGCAAAGGGGTGTCACTGAATATCTCCATGCAGGAAAAATGGCACCTGTTGACATTCGTCAGTGTTGCTGAACATTATGGAGACCAAACAGAGGATTTGAGAACACTGAGGTGGTGGGTGGTGTGTTTCAGCAGTGGCAGCAGTGTCAGGAATTAACTTCTACTGGTGTAATTGTTACCAGTGTGGCATGCAGACTCTTGTTTGTTGCTGGTGAGAATGCATAGCTAACGGTGGTGACTGTGTTGTAAAATAGTGTTTTGTAGCTGAGAATTTTCCCTTTCAAATAGTGTTACTGTGTCTTTGTTTCTGGTGTAGTTTCCATGGAAATAAATAGGAGGTGTTACTTTTGGAGAGACCTACACAATTATTCTATGCTACTTTTTCAGCAGTGGAATCAACGTCATTAAAATGTTGACTACAACTAGATTAGAGTTCGTATAGTTTGTGTTATCTTATGGAAACTGGAGCCACCTTCAGGTTGTCTAATGAGAATGTTCTTTTACCATTGCTACAAAATCATACTGTAAAACTCCTTTTCAATGAGAAGTTTGTAAAGCAAAAGGAGAGAGAGCATTGTAGAAATTCCATGAAAAATCCACCAAAACACACAACTCACACATTGCCAATGAATATATAAGTAGTACTTATTCTGCCTGCACTATGCAAAGCATTAATTTGAGTTATTCATTACAATATGTTATAAGTTAGTCTCCCATCTTCATCGTTTCTGTTCATGTTTCAGGCATTCATAACATGGTTTGGAGTGTTTTTTTTCAAAACCTGTTGTTGCTTGATGAGCATGAATAAACTACTGAACCCTCTTTCTTAGACTGTGACAGTCTCCTTCCCTATGGTAGTAGAGAATAGTGGTGTAGCTGCTGTATTGAAAAATCTTTAAATCTTTATATATTTATACCAGAAAAAAAATTCCTTACATTATGTATTTCCTCCTGTCTTTTATTTTAGAAGATGTAACGTTCAGGTGAAGTGCATGTTCAATGTTTATGTCATGTCCATTATCTCAAAGAATTGTTCAGATTTTCACTTTTTGGTGTACTTTTGTTGCTAATGCAAATTATTTTGTGTCACTGAATTTTACCTGTGATACTTTGTTAATACTTCGTGAACCTTTTACACCTGGATGTATTCAGACCCACTGAAATTTTGGAGAATATTGTAAAGCTGTGTTTTTGTACATCTCTAGAATTAATTGCATGGGATTTTTTTGACTGGCTAATTGCTGGTTTAAACATGTAAGTGTTCACTAAGTTAAAATTAGATTTGGAGAGCATTGCTAGGAGCATATGTTTCATGATATGGTATTATAATAATTACAGATGGGACACGTGCATTACCACAGAGTCCGAATTAGCTGCATGACTTTTGTTCCTAGTCTGATAAGTAGCTCAGAAGATAGCATGCTTATCAGTAGAAGATACTATTTAAAATCCTTTTTTTTTTTTTCCTATTTCAGGCGAATTTACCCTCCTGATGATAAATCGTTACTTGAAAAGTATGAGGGTTTGTTAGCCACTGCTTTCCAGACATTTCTTGCTGGGAGAGCTGCTTCACTTCAGCGGGAAATGAATAACCCTTTAAAACGGATGAAGGTACTGATGCACAGAAGTCATGTCTTGAAAATTATTTTTCTTGAATTCACATCCTTGCAGATTACTTTCGTTATATGATGTGTGATGGGTAAAAAATAACATTTGATAACATTTCTACCAACTTATTATAATTCTTTGTATAGCTTGTGGGCTAGATCCTTGAATTTGGATGAACTGTAGTGGATCCAGGGTAGAGACAGGCTCACTGACCTAAAGCTGCTTTTCCATTTCCCCAGTCTTTATTCTTGGCCAAATCAGAGGTTGGCAGAAACTGCTTATGAGCTGGTCATTGGATCCTTCTTCCTCCAGTAATGTCCCCAGCCTATTGTACATTTGTACATACTAGAAAAAGTGATATAAAACCAGCTCTGCTACTTCAAGGCATCCCAAAACTCATCTTCACCATCTACTTACCCAGTCAGAGATTAACAGTAGGAGAATCCTACTCTGGAGGCATTCATTGTCTTATTTCAGAAATTAGCAATCAAAGTAACTTCAAATTCCTATTAGCTGGCGCTTGAATTTTGGATGAATAGGATATGCCATGCTTTGAATTAATCATAGTGAAATTCCCATTTGTAGGAGGAGGACATTTTGGATCTTCTGGAGCAGTGTGAAATAGATGACGAAAAACTAATGGGAAAATGCACCAGGCAGCGAGGACCTAAGGTATTTGACTTTTAGATGCCTTTTTTCTATTTCTCTCGATAAAGAAGTAGTCTGGGGATTTTACTTAGCTGATCCTGGTGGATGCTTTCTTTTTCATGCTCCCATGAGCCTGTGTATTTTGCCATTTTTTTAAAAGTGTGTGTGTGTGTATATATAGGAGAAATAAGGAGAATCATAATTACCTTTTGTCCAACTGAATCTCATTTAAAAATTTTAACTCTATGGTATTCTTTTTCTCTCTAAACTGTTTTGAGGAATTGTTGGGCATGGCAACAACTGTTCTACAAGAGACTGCTTGATTTCAGTGTGTGAAATAATCTTTTATATCCATAGATTATCTCAAAAGAATGCTTTGATCTTTAGTCAATTAATGCCACTGAGGATTTTTGAGATCATGGGATAAAAGGCACTATGGAAGCTCAAAGGATTATTTATGATTATGATGTATCTGCAGCTTGCTTACTTGCTAAAAACATCATACGATACATCTTGGAGCCAAAATCTGATTTTAAAGTGAATGTATGTTATTTTTAGCTTAATACTTTCTGGTTGTGCACATGGTTCAACTGAGCCTTTGCCTTAAACACATTCTGTATCTCTGCAAACTGGCAAAGATTCTTGAAAGACATGACTTCCCTAATCCTTTAGTGCTTAGGAAATCAGACACTTTGCCTTGGGCACACTCCCTTCCTTGAAGAAAGAAGCAGTTAGGACTCTAAACAGCTGAAATAATTAGGAGAGAGAGAAGCATATTCCTCCTCATCTTCCTCCATATACATACATAAAGCTGAGGGATGGAAGTTTTGTGTTTAATAAATAATCTTTGCATGTAAAAACAGAACCATATTTGCTAAGAATTTCAGTGTCTTTTTTTTTTATTATTTGAATGCAATTAGGAGCTCATGCTAGAAATCAAACTGAGAATTTCCCAGAGCAAAGGCAATTTTGTCTGCAATTAAAATGTTATTAAATTCTACTTGAATTGAGAAATATTATTTGGAAATGTCTGGTTGATTTTTGTCCTCTAGAGGGCACCTTAGACTTGCATACTGTTAGGTTTATGCTGCTGTAATGCTTATTACACTGCAACTGTTGCATATGAAAAAGACCTAAGGAAGTAAAATAAATGCAGGTATTTTAGAGGAAATTTTATTTTAGTTCTTCTGATATAAAATCAAATGAGTTTAATCAAACAATGTGGTTAGGGGGAAATTCAAGGTGGTAAGAACTGCTAATTTACTATTTATTTTAAAAGGTTGCTTTAAACCCAGATCCAGATTTAATTTGTCATTACTTCTTTTCGTAATTTCTTCGACCTTTCTTTTTATTCTTCTTGGTTAATTGATGTGGAGTCTTGTCCAGGCTGTTCTTACTATTTTTTGTATAGAAAGTATTAAGAATATGCATATGCAAGTAAGTGCAAGTAAGATCTACTTTAAAACCCATGTGATTTTTGATTGAGAATGTATAATATCAGGAATATTTAATAATAAACAAGGAATAAGTATCTTTCCATGATACATATTATTTCACTATTAGGATAGCTATTTCTGAGAAATTAGTAAGTGTTGGGACACCTTGATTTGTCTTTTTGGCAGGTAGATAGACATCATAATACTCCTATGTAGTCTGAACAGTTGCCAGGGGCTCTCCACAGTGGAATATACCACTTTATTCTTAATATTTCTTTAACTCTTCCTTATCTGTCCACACAGATTAAACCTGCACAAACATATTGTCACTATTATGATAGTGACAGAAATCTCTTTCCCTCTTTGTCTGGAGTAGAAGTCTAGGTAGCTTGTGTTTAGTTATTAGATATTGCCCTTCATAGTTAGTATCTGTGCATTACATTATATTCAAACTTAAATTAGTCCTGGGAGTTTTTCTACTTCATGCTGATCCAAACTATATTTGGAAATTACATTGTTTTTTAATGTGAGATGTAATTGCTGTCCATTAGGCAACTGGGAAGATGAAGCCATCAGCATAGCTTCTTACAGATGGAAGTTAATGGACAGAAAGCATGGAGAGGGGGGAAAAAAGGGATCGTATGAGACTTTTTAGGTTCATAGATATAACGGAGGACATTACACTTCTGTTGACTGCCCTGTGACTGGTGTAAGAAGGAAAAATTTATTTCCATTTTTATAGCTCTCTCCTACTTCTTGCTTTTTATCTCACATTACCCTTGGTAATAGCATGAGATTAATTACCTAATGACACTGAATCCCATATACATATGGGATTCCAAAGATACTTACCATAGCCTTAGTATATCCCTGCAGATTCTGCTTTCTACAGGGTGTGGTTTAATCACTTTCTCTTTCAGACACATACCAGCTGAAGTTCCCTGATGTACTTCATTACCTCAGAGTGACTGTAGTTAAAATATTTCTTCATTTATTGCAAATACCAGTAAGGGTTTGCAACTAGTTGTAAATGGTATTCTGTACCATTTGATTTGTGATTTTAAACTATAATTCAATGTGTTGGGTAGTAAAAATTATGCTTGAAATAAAATAAAATGACATTTTCACCTTATTGTATTATACTGCTATTTGTGTGAGAAAGTTTGAGATTATTGTCATTAGTTTAATGAGCTACTTACACTTAAAAATTAAGGAAAAGCTTTCAGTCAAATTTGGGAGAGTTTAAATATGTACAAATGAACCTCCCTGACTCAGAAATCTGGTGTTATAGTGCAGTGTTCTTCTGCTCTTCTTGGATCATGAAGGAAATTAATTTCTTTTTTTTTTCTTTTGTGTGTGTGTTGTTTTGCTTTAGCCCTTGTGTTCTATGCCAGAAATTGCACAGCCCTTAAGAAAATGTAAGAACTACAATAGTGATAGCACCTGTGATAGTGGTAGCAGTATGTCAGGTTCAGGAGATGAAACTGAAAAGGAAGATCACAATGAGAAAAAAGAGAAAAAAGTATCATATGATCTTGAAGAAAATAAATATAAACCCTCAGAACGATCAGGTGAGTTAAATTATCACGTTTCTAAGCAAGTCTGGCATACATGAGAAATTATATAAAACACTTCAGTTATTTCAGAATATATTAGCATTCATAACTCACACTTAAGTACTGCTGTTTTCTTCATTTCATCTTTAGAATCTTTTCTAAATTAGTGAAAATGTTTTATTATATAATCTCCTTTTATAATTTTTTTTTACAAGATTGCTAAATGGAAAGATATGCCTGAGTTACACTTGGAAATGTAATTGCTCCTCTTTACTGTTAGATTGCTTTGCGAAGAATTTCATCGTCTACTTACACAAGTATTTCTAAAATTCTTCATAGAAGCATTCCTTATTTAGACTGAATTAAAAAGCTTTACAGTTATGTAAGACCAGATGAGGGAAACTGGGTCTACAAATGTGTCCTCCAGCAGCCAAATTCTCTCTTTCACATTCTTCCATTCAGGAAACCTGAAGTAGCAGTCTCACACAATTTTTAACCTATAAAGAATGTGCTCCATATTAAATCTGATGCAATAATTTATAAAGGGCAGAGTCATCCCAATGAAAGCTGACTAGGAGGAAGAAATAAGTGTTCTAATAGAGTTTTAAAGTATGCGTTATTAGGGGATCTGATGTGAATGACTACATACTTTATAAACCATGTGACACTTTAGCAGATGTACGCATCTGTTAGTTGTATGTTAATTACTGATGGAAAAATGGATATTAAATGATGCAAGTACTTAAACTTTTAATTTGTCTGCAGGTAGAATGAACTGGAAACCTTCAATTAAAAATACAAAATCTCCATCGTATTCATCCCCAGCCTCATCTGCAGGTCCAATAAGGCGTTCAGTAAGCTGCCCTCGTTCAATATCAATATTGTCTATGCAGTCACATGCAGCTGAGCAACGTCCCTTCTCTGCCAAAGCATCTCTGCAAATCCAGCGTGCATCCTCAGTGAATAGATCTCGTTCTTTAAATTGCAGCCCATCTTCATCCAGAGTCTGTCAGGCATCCAGCTTGGGAACTATGAACTCTTCAGGGGTGAGATAACATTCTAAAAATGTTTGATTTCTCCAAAATTCAATGAATACATCACTAATTTTTACAGTGTCAAAAATCATGATACATTGTAGTCAGTTCTATTTTGACAGATACTCATGAGTATAAAATCTCTAATCTCGTATATGTCTTTCATTTTGAAGGCTGTCCCTAGTTAGGCAAACAAAACATTTACTCAGGTGGTCCAACTAAGTCATGAATAGAAAAAAATAGATTAAAAAATTTTAACTGCTCAGTGGAATTTGTGTAGCTGTAATGTAAGTGTATTTCTGAACCATTCATTTTTGGGGGAATTTTGTTTCAACTTATACTTTAGTGCCTGGTCTGTACGCTTCATCACCTAAATAATCTGGAGATGGGGCAATACAAATTGGCACTTCTAACCCATATTTGCAGCCTTTCTCTCCCGTGGTGAGCTTTGATAGGAAGAAATTCTTTTGTAATGCTAATTAAGTTGCTTCACAGTATTTACTATCTCTGGTAGAGATGCATCTGACAGAATGCACATTGTCTGTTTTGCCTGTGAGGCTTTGTCTAAATAATGAAAAAGGATCCTTTTAAAATAGTGTGCTGACACCTCATGAAAAACTCTTTAGCATGGTTTTCTATCTTCTAAAGTCAGCTAATAGAATTGGAAAGGCATTAAGACTGTGTCTTCACCACAGCGTGTTAAAGGTATTGTTTTATCACATTAGCTCTCACAAGTTTAAAATGTACTCTTTTATCATCAAGATGTATTCTGAGAGCTAAATCAGACAGGCCTGATATAGATTTTTCTACTTGCATTAACTCTAGACCAGATACAAATTAATGAAAGATTAAAACTAGTCTGTTGCCATATGATGTAAAAAATGGGTTGCTCGCTTAACATTAGCAGGAAACTATACTTTTTCACTGAGAAAGCTCTAGTACAGAAATGATCTTGATATGCAGATCAATTATGTGAGGTGATAGAGCTTAGGTCATATTTCTTATAATAATGTGAATAAAATTACTTACAAAATGGATAAGAACTACTGATGATTTAGCACTATATTGTGAATGGAACTCTAATCATAATTATTTTTGCAACTAAGAATAATTTACTATATATTACAGCTATAATAAAAATGAAATTGATGAACTAGAACTTAGTAAGAGTAAATAATTTGTCCGTGTTAAATTAGTTTATTGATCCTTCGTGCAAGAAAAAGCGAGTATATTGTCATTTTTGGAGGCTGGTAAGATTCGGTAGGGCTAAACATGGAAACATAAGTTTAGAATGAGCCATCTGGAGTCCTGCATTCAACTCTGGGGCCTCAGTGTAATAAAGACATGGACCTGTTGGAGTAGGTCCAGAGGAGGGCCACAAAGATGATCAGAGGGCTGGAGCACCATTCCTATAAAGACAGACTGAGAGAGCTGGGCTTGTTCAGCCTGGAAAAGGGAAGGCTGTAGGGAGGTGTTATAGCAGTCTTCCAGTATTGAAAAGTCTTCCAGTATGGGAATCTTTAACAGTGATAGGACAAGGGTAATGACTTGAAATTAGAGTGGTGATTTACTAGACATTAGCAAAAAAAAAATTTCTTCACAAGGAAGGTGGGGAGATACAGCACAGCCTGCTTGGAGAAGCTCTGGGTACCCCGTCCCTGGTGGGAGTTGTTCAAGGCTGGGTTGGATGGGGCTCTGGGCAGCCTGTTCTAAGGGACTGGAAATAGATGATCTTCAAGGTTCCTTCCAACCCGATATTCTGTGATTTACGTTAGGAATTACAGATGTGTTATTAAAGCAGTTACTATGAAAAGTGGATTAGTAAATTTTAAGCAATATCCTAGAAACCCTGAGACCAGAATGTGATTAAAATGTTCTTGCTTCTTGATGTTTCCTTGAAAACTTGACACAAAGTCATAATTGGCAGTTTCTGTTGAATATTAATTCAAATTTGTTGCTGTGCAGACCTAAAATGAAGTTTTATAAGAATTATATTGAATTTAATTTCCAAATCCATTATCTTACATTTCAAGTTTATATTCTAAGTGGTAATCATGATGAATATCATATATTTTTTTACCTTGTGTCAAACTTGGCTTTTCTAGCATCTCTCGACAGCTAAAATAACCTTGATGGGTTAATGTACAAAGTGTCAGATATGTATCAGACATTAGCTCTATACACTTCTGAAGTGTATTATATGTCTCCTTGTTAAGAATTATTTTTATCAAGGAAATATCTTTATTACCATCCGACAATATATTATGTTGCATTTTTTTTCCCTTTACTTAATATTGTTTTTAGAGTGAATCCTTACTGCAGCAGAAAACTAAAGAGCAAGAAGTAACACTGACAAAAGAGACTCTACTCATTTTCAATGACATGAGAATGAAATTCCCAGGAAAAACAGATGAAGAATCAGAATTAATTATAGAAGAAGTAAGTATCTCTAAATATGAAAGAATTACAGGCTAGGTACTTACTGTTTACGCTACTAAAATGAAAGGAAGTAGAAAGTTCAATTTACGATTCATGAGCTCCTGTGGCCTTAGAACTTCCGCAACTCAGAATAATTCAAAGATTTCAAAAGCTTGCAGGTTTGCATACTTTCTGACTTTAAAAGAGCAGCGCTGAAAACAGTCTTATGCCTTTATAAAGATATGAGAAACTATCAGAAAGTTTAGGAAAAATCAGTTTTTCATTGTGGAGAAAGTTCAGACTTTGAAGTTAAGAAGAATGTTTTGATTGATTAACAGTTTATATTTTATCTGTGATTGTTAGTGCTGATCCTGACGTGTTTAATTTGAATATGCTTACTGGAGAACTCAGAGAGGTATGCTGGGAGGTTGCTAGTCATAACGATCAGAACTCATGCTCTTTTTTTGGCTCCTGTAACCTGCTAGCTTGCATTTTCTCATATCCACCATTGTTCTGAGCCTTACTGCTTGATATATGGAACAATCCCTGATCTAAAGGAGAATTAAAAAGCAGCCTCTAATATTCAGCTATATGAGAAAAAATATATGGTACTTAAATCTCTTATAAGTATCTACTGCAAAGAAATTAACATAAGCTTGGAGAAATAAAAAATGGATGTTTTCTTCAATCTAATAGAGGGGTGTGGTCACTTAAATTAACCCCTATGTTCTGATGCAAGTAAGCAATCCATGGTGTGTTAGTGTTCATCGGACTAATTCATTATCCAGTTGGAAATGTCCTTTGTTCTTGTTCTGTGAGCTTTCAAAATCTTAGAAATGTGTTGATTAAGTCTCCAATCATCTGTGCAAACACATCACAGTAGAAAGGAATTGTCCTGTATTGATGATTGATTCCAGTGATTCTAGAAGACAGCATTCATAAGTAACACGTTTGGATTCTTTTCTCAGAAGTAGAAATAAAATCCTTCATTAAATTTCCTCTCAGAAATGCAAGAGCACATGTGTATTTATCTACATGTGTGTGTTTGTAAATGCACTCCATCTAGTGGTGCATTCTAATAGAGCACTGGCATGATTGTAAATGCTGCTACTTCTTGCAGAGTTCTCTTAAAAATTCATCTGGCTTTAATCAATTTCTGTTGGTAAATATTTCATTATAGAGGTGAATAAGTAATTGTATATTAGTTGCCAAGCAGAACTGGTCATAAGTCTGGAATAGAACACAAAGATAGAATAGTAAAAGCATTCACAGTTTAAGCTATTTTGTTAATAGATGTCTTAAAAGGAGAATACTGCTCACCCACAATGTTCGTTTATAGGAAATGTGTATCTAATGTCTTTATGAAACAAAAATTGTTATGTATTGTGGAACTCATGATGTTGTTTTGAAGGAATCACAACTGTGTCAGTCAGTTTCTGTCTGCTTTGTAGCATAGGGCTGTCAAAATCCTGGTACTAAGGATGGAAGGATTAAACTGAACAACTACACGTATCCCTGCAAATGTCTCCCAGCGTAAAGTTGAATATACTTTCTATTTATTTTAGAGAGAACCTTTTTACATACACAGATCTTTCCTATAGTCCACATATTAAAATTGTGAATATCTGTAAATGAAATGTCAGAATTTGATTATTTTTATGTACATTTATTTTTTCTTTTATTTTTCTTGAACTACAGATAATGGATAATTGGAAACACCATAAAACAAAAGTGGCATCATATTGGTTAGTAAAACTGGATTCTGTAAAGCAACGAAAAGTGAGTGATATAGATTTCAATCTCTCAAGATCATCAGGTGTAGACAAATGGCAGTGTGCCTGCTGTTGGTTAGAAGTTTTTGGGAGTGACTTGAGATGTTAAAATACTGGCTAATTTCCCTTATACGTATTAATAAATTCTACTACAGGTAATGATGATGCTCCATATTTAGACAAGTGTAATTATTCTTAAATGTAATTGCAAAAACAATTTCTTTAAACTAAGCTGCTGAAAGAAAAGCAAAAAAAAATAGCACTGCACTTGCAATCCTATCTTTTTAGCAAATGTTCTGAGAAGTGTATTGATTCAGCAGATTTGATTGATAAGGATAAGTTAATCAATTTCTGGCTAGGCATGTTAAAACTCCATTAGAGTTAGTGATATTGCACTTTGGTTAGTTGAGTCTTTGACCCACAGTGTTACAACAGATCATGTTAAAGAAAAAATAAGCCTGCCAAGCAAGGATTATTAACGTTGTTATGATATTCAGCTGTCTACTTTAGTCTTAGAAAAGAATAGATTTATTTACCATTCTGTCTTCACTCATCTTCTGTTTAGGCAAGATTGCTGTGTACGTAGCTCCTGAAGAATTTTAATCTTTTAATAATCTGACACAGTATAGGATGCTAGTCATATGTGTGTCATAACATATGTCAGTCAAAGTCATCTTCCCAAACAATATTTATGTAACTTAATGTAGAAGAATTTTTTATGAGAGTATTTTTAGTATTTAGGTGACCCTAAAGCGGTATTTGGGTCTTAGTTTCAGTCACTGACACAATATGTGGATTGGCATATTTGTTCCAGACATTTAATTTCTGTATTTCTCAGTTTCACATCTATTTTTATGGACCATAAAAGTAAGCAACTTAATAAAAATGCTATACAGATGATAAATATTATCACTGGAAAAGCTTGGTTGATTGTTATGGAGGAACAGAAGAACAATTTCTGATCCTCTTCTCAACTTTTATAAAATCAGCCCTATGATTCTCAGGGTTTCAAACTGTGTTTTATTGAACATTGCAATAAATGCTTGTTTTTGTACTGAACAAAAGAAACGTGAACTTAATGTGATATCATTTGACAGAAATATCTATTGACTATTCAAGTCAAATTATAAAGTTCAGATATTAAATTGAATGTGCATCCATACAGCTTTTAAAAATTAAATTAGACGTAACAGACTTGACAACATAGGAAGCTATAATGTTACTGGAATTCTTCTTTAACCATGTGAAGGGCTAACGCTGTAACTTAGCAGACTTCTTTCTTGTGCTGTTGTCAGAAATCAGTAGAGCAGCCATCTTCATTTGCTGAAATTGTGTAATTTTTTTTCATACTTAGACTTTCTACTGAATATTCCTTTGTCTTAAATAATTTAATTTCTTTCCCATTACAGGAGCAAGTATTGCAATGCCAATAGACTTTCGCATAGGTCTTTTCCACTGTATGCATGTGGTAGCTGTAGCCTTTTGTGCAAATCCAGAGAGAGGTTTGGTGTGGACTTTAGTGGTATGGAGGAAGAGTTGCTGGGAGGATGGGGGGATGGACAGATATATAGGCAACAATATCCTAAATTCAAGCTGCCGCTGCTGCAGCGAAGATCACATTTGCAGCAGAAGTCCAGGGACAGCTGGAAATAGTGGGGGTTGTTTGGCCAGAATTGCTTCCTTTAGTCTATGCAGCTATGACTGTGGATAGGGGTTGTCAGGGGCCCATAACTGCAACTGGGATACAGGGCTTTCACGAAGGACTAGTTAAGGTGCTTTGTTTTTTTTCCTCTTCCCCTCCGCTTATTTTTTTCTCCTCCCTACCCACCTTTCCTATCTTCAACACCCCCCCATTCTTGTTTTTTCCTTCTCCTTTTCAGAAGCGTTATTAGAATCATTTCTGAAAGCCTACAATGGAAGTTAGTTATGCCCTTTATTTGGCTGACAGTCATGTAAAGCCAAGGGCTCATTTACTACGTCAGAATGATACAAGTTGATATGCTAGGTCATTATTGGTAAAACTGCACAACCAGAAATGTGTATGTCTTTGCTGTTCTTTTGGGGACATCATTTGCTATTTGGGAGGCTAATGATTCCTGAAGCACAAGTGGGCCTTTCATCTTTGGTTGCACTGGAAATAATTTTTTTTTTTTTTACTGCTTTTAGCCTCAATCCCTTCAAGCTATCAGATAGTTATTCTTGGAAGGGTTGTTCATAAAAATGGATTAACTTTGACAATGACATTGCAGCTCAGGACTGCCAAATGTAAGCTTTTGTTGATTTGAAAGAAGTGTGTTTTATATTCCAGTGGGGTGGGTAAAGCAGAAGAGAGCTCAAGGTGAAGCATATTTATGCAAGTAAGGAATCTGTCTCAAAGGTACTTTCTACAACTTTGTGAAATACAAAACAGAAACTCAGTCCTCTTAACTATACTTCAGAATTACTGGGAAGTTCTAAAAAATGAGAAGAAAATACCTGGGCAATGTACTAGATTTAACAATGCTTGTCCCTGACAGATGCATTTTCTTAAATATTATTCTACGTAATGTAGAAAAATTAACCTCTTGCTCATGTTCTTGCCTTCTAACATTGTAACATTACAGCAGAGTTAAAGGAGGCATTTAGAAGTTATGAAATCAATATGCACTAAAATGAAATTTAATCTCCCAACACTTCCAGGAAAAAAGAGACTTCTGTATGACAGGAGCTGTGACTGCTTTGCGTTACATCACTTTACAAAATTTCTTTAAAAACTGTTTTGATGGTTACCAGAGGGTCTGTTCATCTTGTTATAGAAGAATATATTCAAAACATCTTGTTCTGTTACACTTAGATAATTGGCTACGTTGATGATGTAAATTGATGTAAACAGAAAGATGAAGGCAATCTAGGGAAATTAGCTTATAAAAATGGAGATGTATGCTCCATGAAGTTCCAACCCTTGTGCGATGCCTTGTCTCCTTTTCTTAAGTGGATGATTGAGACTGTGTTTGCAAATTAAGAACAATTAACTGTGATATTTTCCACTCTGGTGTTTTGGCAATGTCTACACAGCAAAAACAGAACAGGTTTTGTGTTGGTTTTTTTTTTTTCTCTCCATAATACCTGGAAGTCTGTAGCTTGCTATAAGATGCAAGGCTCTTCCCTTAGTTTTCTTTAACTCCAGATGCTAAAGAAAAGGTTACTCAGTGGCATCTAGTCTTTCTATTTCACTCTTGGGGAGCATCTCTCAGAGAATGCAATGTGGTTTTTACAAATGCGTTTGTAAAGATTCTGAGCAGATAGGACAGCATTGTGTTTCCATTGGGTAACTGTGCATTGGATTAACACAACACCTACACACAGACAATACTAGATCTTCAAAAAAGAGCTCAAGTAACATGTAAGCGACACATTTTTTTCCAGGTTGTTTTTGTCAGACATCCATAAGTGTTTTTGTTTGTTTGTCAAGTCTGGTAAGACTATAAACAATACTTTGTTATGCAGATCTAAAAAACTGACATTCTACACTGTGCTTCCATATTTTGTCTTTATTAAATCTCCTTCACCTTTAGAGACTCGGATATTTAGACATACACATTAGTCTCTCATACATGTTTGGAAGTTGCATGAGAGAGTATTGTACCTTCTAAATTTCAAATTTGCAACATCTTATACTGTATGAATGCATCCATCAGTTCACTACCGAGAGAATCTTCAAGTATATAATATTTGGGTTGTTAATTATGTCACTTCTAGTCTCTAATTGCGCCCATTTTGTTTCTCTTTGAATGCTTTTTGTCATTTAATTAGCTAGTATTCAATAGACTGAAAAAAGGGGAAAGAACGTTTCTGTAATAAAAATAAAATATTTTGATTTAGTTTTGCAAAATTTTATTGACAGAAAAAGCATCTCATAAAAGTTTGCTGCTGAATGCACAGAAATAAAATGTAGACATCTGTGGGAATTTATAGCTATGCAGTCATCTGTGTGTGCAGTGAATCAGAGAACAGTTGGTTTTAGATTTTGCAATATGCCTTTCTTTGATTTGCTTCAAATACTCTTGCCTAGGTTTTGGATATAGTCAAGAGAAGTGTTCGTGCTGTCCTCCAGCATGTCTGGAAGGCTCCAGACGTTGAAAATCTACATCTGTACCGTCTCTTTAACCGTGTATTTAATCGTTTACTTTGGAGTCATGGTCAAGGTCTGTGGAACTGTTTCTGTAATTCAGGGTAAGCCCATTTTACTTATTATCTTAATCTTTTTAATAACTTCACAGTTACAATCAACGCAGGCATACTTCGTTGCTCATTTTCGTTCAAGAAAATGTTTTAATACGTTGAACTCACTTTAAAACAATGTAAAGATATAGCGTCATTAGAAATCTAGTAATCTAGACCAACTGTTTCAGACATTAAGTAAGATTTTTACAAATATAATAATCTAAGGAAATAATTTTCTAAATTGCTGAGCTTTTGTTCACTCTGTGATTTGGATAATCCATGATTTTTAGGCCAGGCCGCTGTGGCGAATGTGGATTTACTCTCTAAATGTCATTGCTGTCCCAAGATTTGCAAGAGAAGAATTCAATCACAGGTGCAACTATCTCTTGCCAAAAACAATCTCTGTTCTGTCACGTACAAATAATGGGTCAAAGTTTTTGTGCCTGATTATGTTTGCTGGTTCACACGCAAGTATGTGTAGAATAGGAAATGTGTGCACTGAGGTAAGCAGATATGTTTGGATTGCAAATTAAAAAATTCTAGAGGAGGAAGAGCAGTCAGGCCATATTTTAAAAGTTCAATATCCTATACTTCAAAATCTACATTCCTGAAATCAATGGCATTTCTGTAAGGATTGTTTTATATCTGTGGTCTGATCCTCCAAACTTCATAATAAAATGAAAATGTGCAAGTATGAGATACAGAGAAAATGTTTTTTTGTATGCAGTGTAAGTATATACTCCGTTGAAAAAAAAAAGGAAAGGGATTTCTATAGCTTGTGTAAGATGTTTAAAGTGGTATACTGAAAATGAACAACAAATGTAGTATGCTAATAGATACTGTGTGTACAAAAGAATCAGCTCAACTTTTTTTTTTTACAGTTATTTGTTTTATGTAGAAAACACACATACAGCACTTGTTAATTATTTCCTAACAATTGAAGAATGTGCTAACAAGAATGAGGGATCTAAGAGAATCCAAAAGGTCATCAGTTTTGTTGTTGTCATACAATTATCTTCTCATTGCTGAAGGTTTGTTGTGTGAGCTGTTGTCTTATTATTTTTTTTACAGTCTTGTTATAAGTAGCTGTTGGGAATTTAGCACAGTCAAGAAGTTAGCACAGAAGCCTTTTCTTTCTCTTGTTTTTCCAACCTAAAAGACTTCTTTTGCATAATCTTCAACAGCTAAAGAGTCCCTTCTTAATGGCAGTAGAGATGTGCAAATTTTTGAGTCAAAACTCAATTTTTTGCTGTCAATAAAATATTATGATTGTTCCCTTAGAGTAATTCAGTGTTCTTATTTTGAATCTTTTAGTGTTCCCCTTTGCAAATCTTCTAATATGCATGAAAAATATTTTATGATTTTTTTTCCTTTTAAAAATGTATTTTGTTCAAAACCAATAAACAATTATGTTTACTTGGCTCAGGGAAATTAGCAGGCAGCAGAACAGTTCACTGATGAGTAAGATTTCCTATCTAGCAGTACCTTCATTCATGCAGATCAAGTCTCAGCTGACTTCAGAATGGAGCTACATTCTTTGACAAACATCCATTTCCTTGTATCATGTAAACGTTTATAAAAACACTGTAAAAATAGTATATGAATAACTAGTATGTTTGGAGAGCACTCTACATGTAACATACCTGCTATAAAATTAATATCAGAAAGCATGCTGAAAGAATGTTAGTATCTAGTCAATGTGTTGTTTATTCAGTTGAAATATATCACTCTTGCCATGTAACCCTCAACGCAGACCTCAAGACAACTGTGCAGCAGAGATCAGTTTCTCATCAGTCATCCTTAGGGTTAATCATGCTGTTTTAAAGAACAGATTAGAATAAACAAAGGGCATGTGTAGGATTTGGGGACAAATGTTGGAAGAGTGGCATTACTGTGCTAGTAAAGAAACAGTATGAGTATGTGGAAGTATACCAAGAAGTATGGCTCTTTTATTATCAATAATATGTATGTCTTCGGAAAATAACAAAGATATTAGCCATTAGCTTTTTCTTTTTTTAGCAAGAATGAACGAAGGAACAAAGAAAACCTAGTGAAATAACGTGGATATAAATGATTTCATAAAGCTACATTTGTATTACTACATAGTAAACAGTTGAAATTAACAGGAAGAATAGTTGACCTCAGATGGTTTTAAAAAGAATGAGACACAATTGAAAATATTACACGATCAAGCATATTCTCTGCATCTAGGAAGAGCTCAATGATTTCTTATTCATGTATGGGAACTTAAGTTACAGCATAATTAAGTTTTGTTGGTTAGCAGTACTCCAGTCATTGTTGACTGTGGTATAATGGAGTATGAACTGAGTCTGTGTAGCATATGGAGGAGATTGATCAGGAGCACTTATATGAAATCTCATTAAAATTCACACATTTCCAAACAGCAGTCTTTTTTATTAGGATAATTGTATATCATCATGCTTGTAATCAACTACAATTATAGCAGACCATATATTCTTCACTGATAAAGTCTCTCATAACTGTGAGAAAGTAATCACATCTCAAAGCCCAGAATTTAAGGAATTTATCAGGATAGTTTCCATCAGGAAATTTTGGGGATTTATGGGTTGAATTTAGAAAATAATTGTGTAACACTGTGAATCCAGTGAATGAATGTGATACTTAGAACTTTGTTTTGCTCCTTTTCACCAGATGTCACATGGTAGAGGAAAGAATAAAGACAGATTAATTTTCTTGCATTGGTAAATGTGAAAATTTCATGGTCAGGAAACAATTTTGAGAAAGATACATTAAGAAAAGCAGTTCTTCAAAGAGTGTGATTATTCTTCTTATTAAATAAACACCTTTGCCTTGGAAACCATGTTTCTTAATTCATTATATGGATAAGAATTAATTTTCAAGTGACAGAAGTATTTCTCTCATTACATGTGTAGTAGAAAATCTGTAGGACTGAATGGTTTCAGCTTGCACATATCATTTAGACTGGGAATCCAGGCTGAAAAGTCAGGTATACATAGTTTGTTTTACTCATTAATATTCATAATTGCATCCTAATACAGTGCAATTAAAAAAATAGTAATCTCATTAGGCTGAAGTAGGCATGCTGGCTCTTTGATGTGTACTAGAATTCACTGTTTTAAGAACAAGCATCTTACCTTAGGGATGTGAGTGATCCTTAGGGATCTACTGCTGATCTCAGTGGGACAAGGCTAAATCATCCTGAATGCCACATTGATCCCCAGAAATAGATGCAGCAAATTTTCCTCACGCTCTGAAGTGCTTATTTAATAACCAAGTTAAAAAAACATCAAACTTAGAAAGCCATCTGTGTTACTGGGAGATATTTTGATGAAAAAGTGGCCTCAGTAGTGACCCATCACCTTTAGAGTATACTTAATGGTCTGTAATCTGATCAGATTTTTGCATGGAGCATAACAAACACAAGTATTAATGTATGTACAAAAACTGTCATCTTCTGCGATAAAATGTATTTGATATGTTTATTATTTTTGTTATTATTTTGGAAAGAGAAATGTCTTTTTTAAGAAAACAAAAGCATGATGGTCTGCATTCAAAAAAGGAAGCTTCTGTACATACATGTCATCAGTTGAACTTAATTGCAGCAGACCACCTCCATGTGGCCAGATGGGACAAGTAGTATTTTAATGACTAACAAACTTTCTTATTTGGACAAGAAAGCAGAACATATGCTAATCTTCTTTATGTTCTTTTAGTATTTATTTCATAGTATCATGAACTTAATGTGTTATTATGCCGTGTAGCAATTTAGAAATAACGTATTGCTTTTATTAATATCACATCAGATCTGTATTCAGCTGGTAGCCTGTTAAAAACAGCGATTTTTCTTATTCCTGCTATAAGACATCATCTGCAATTACTGACAGTGAATCTTTATGTGCTAAACCTAAGTAATAGCCCTATAAATGCTTGAGGAACATACTAATAAATGAAAAATGGATTTGGGAGGTTTCACGTATGAAAATTAACTTTTTAATGTAGGATTTGGACTCTCAGCATCTGAATTATTTGTTAAATAGTATAGAACTTTTCTGTGAACAGGTAAGTTAACACACTTTCTTTTGTTCCTCTACTGTTAAATCTACTGTTAAATCTGGTGTAAAGGAATAAAACTCTCAGGTAACAGAAGGCATGAAGTTGTATCTGTTTCCCTAACAGGAACTCTTGGGAAACCATATTCAGTAAAAGCACAGAGGTGGTGACTCCTGAGCAGCTCCAGTGTTGCCAGCGAATAGTACAGCTTTGTAAACACTGCCTGCTAGTGGTGTACAAATATTCATCAGACTCGAGAGGATCCCTGACTGGAATTAGTCCTAGCTGGGATGATACGAGGTATGTATTTCAATATTCTCTTCCTAAACTATAATGATCAAAGATAACACTGGGACAGATTTAATATTATGCCACTACTGCCTCACTTCCCTTTAAACCTAGTTCACCAAATGTTAAAAGAGAAACAAAACAAAAAAGACCAAAAACAAACAAACAAAAAAAACCAGTTCCCTTGATCTTGATTTTTCCATCATTCTAAGCTCTCTAGCTCACTCATGAATTGCTTCAAAAAAAGTTAGGTATTTAGATTTTGTGTGAAACTACACTTATTAAAGTCTTGGTTGCCTACTGCTCGAGTAGTTGCAGCAAAGGCTTTCTGCAAAGTGAACTGAAAATTTCCTTTCTTCCCCTTCTCAGATCCCTCAAAGTCACTGATTCCAGATTTGCATTCCTAGAGGTATCCTAACATGTGTGATACTTCTGGCTTGACATTCGCAGTGGGATGCTATAGGGGCTCAGCTCCAGCCAAGGGTCAGGTAAGTGCCACCTGATTTACTGTATTGCATAGTTTTGCAAAGTTGATATCCAAAGCCTGCAGATTTCCAGTTTTATTATTTCATCTCGCAGAACATAAATATATTTTCAAACCTTGCAAAACAGAAACATATATTAAAAAAATAAAATAAAACAACAAAAAAACCCTCTTTGGCACTTACCCGATTCTCCATTGGCTGGTTTAGTTTTCCAACTGGATACAGTAAGGATCGTATTGTCAGTATGGGGATCACTGAAAATGCTTCCAATGTGGGAGTCAGTGATCTGTAATTTAACAACCTTAGATGGAAAATTAAACATATTTCAGATTACGTAGTTTCCAAATTCTATCCATCATGGCAGTTTGAATTATTATGTATAGAAACTTAAAACAACAACAAAAAAAACTCCTTTGTTTATATGAAACATTACAAACTCTATATTGTAGAAGAGCTTTGTGAGTTAAATATCACGTAAAAAGCAAATGTTTGATATATTTTCTGTTAAATGTATTTTATGACTTAATTGTGTACTTGGTACATCTAAGGCCAGTTATTCAATACACTAAACTCATTTGTTATTGTCGAATAAATCTAAAGGCGATCTAACAATTCAAAACCAACTAAAAACTAAATTTGTTTGGTCACGGCAAAAGTAGAAGTATCTTAGCCACAAAACAAATCATATTCAACATTAACATCTACTGAGCTGCAGCAGGAGTATGGTAAAGTAATTTGGTTTAGTTCAGAGTAGAAAATCTTCAGGCTTGAAGTTTTTATTGCTTTTACTGTTAATACTGCAGAAAATTTTTCATCGTAACCAATCACAAACTATTCAAACTGATCGGATTACTCTAATGTACTGCAGCTAACAGTCTTGCAGTTGGAAAGAGGTGGGATGGATGACCCAAGAGAACTTTTTTCATCTCAGGTTTCTTTGACACTGGATGAAAGTTTTGAATAAACTTTTGCAAGCTAGAGGAATCTAGGACCTGTTAAAGCAATGTGCTATTTAGCTGTAATATTCTATGTTTGTGAAATGGAAGATACGTATGGAAACAAATGCTCTTGCCCATTATGCCCCACAACATGTAAGGCAATGAACTATTATTTCTAGAAATGGGAAAAACACATTACTGTTTCACTGTTCTTTTAAGTTTCTGTTTTTAAATTATGTAAGAAGCTGTACTACCACTAATAATTTTTGATTAGCAGTTAGATTTTGAAGGTGCAAGGGATCAAATCTTAATTTAATAATGTACAACAAGTTCATTGTTTCAAGATTCTAAAAAATCTAACTTGAAGAACTTTGTCTTACTTTTTCTGACCAGAAAGCTATTTTTTGTTTTGTGTTGATGACTGAAGCTTTCCAAGTTAGCAAATACTCCTTTATTTCATAAAATCTACATAGAGAAAAAAGGTGTAATGAAAACAGGAAGGATTCTTCTTTCCATTTTTACATTTGTTCTCCATCACAGCTTCTAACTCTATATCCACTCTATGTGATGAATAGAATGAATAAGAGTACTAATGCAAATGGGCATTAATGCCTTTTTTTTCCTCACAAAATTAAGTGTAAAGAAAGCAAGAATACTCAAAAGCTATACCAAATCCTCTTCAGATAATAGCTAGGAAATAAACTGCATATAGTGCCAGATGTTTTACATTTTGATAAAATCACAGATGTTAAAATATTTAAGAAATGTGAAGAATACTAACTATTGCTGGATTCCTACAGCTTGCTAAGTGGCATTATGACATGCTTTCTGACAGGCATTAGAGCTGTTCTCTGTATCAACGAGAAAACATAGAACTCTGTCTGGTGAGGTAGTGAGCTGTGAAACACATCACCAGCCCACACCAAATCAGTCTTTTTTTTTTCTGTAAATTGATGGAAAAAAAATAATAACATTTTGATAATAATGTAATTCATAAGATCAATCCTTTAACTTATTCATCATTAATCATCAATATGATTCAGTAGAATGATGCGATGATTTTTAAGAAATAATTTATATAATGTTGTGTTAATCCATCCTAACACTGACATAATTCATTACCAAACTCTGATTTAGTGTGGATGTTGTTTCGGCAGTTACTGTGCTCATCTAATTATTTCTGCAGCTATTAGTAAATGATAAAATCAAACAGATTTAAGAATGAGTATTAGACATGATAAATCATTTTTATAACATTATATAAAATACAAACAATTTAGCAGCATGAATTTAAAAGGGTACATAGTCACTCATGTGTCTTACAATGTTGTAGCATCACTGTTCCTTGCTTTATAGAATTGTGGTGATAGCATGCCAATTTTTAGGGAAGGAGAGCTGGAAATCAAAGCTGAGAAATTGTTTTGTTTTTTTTCTTTTTTCCCTAGTGAACCTTTTTCAAAACTAAAAATCTAATAATCTATTTAACATGAACTGTAGTTTTTACCCAGTTTACTATTGAACAAATAGTACTGTAGTAACAGAAACAATGAGTGAAATGTTAAATTTGGATGGCAGTGTTGCAGAGGATGCCATTGTTTTTATTTACCTTTTTGCTTTAAACGTAAAGAACTGGCAAAATGTTTTATTGTCACTGGTAAACTGTCCCTGATCTTAGGGTCTGTTTCATGAGTTACTTATTGCCTAGTGCTCCTTTCGTTTTATAAATAGTGCTTATCGTATGTGTTTTCTTGCTTATAACGATTATAAAGTAAGCAAATGAACAACTAATAGTTTCAGTCTTGAATGCGAGTTTTACCTGTAAATTCTGCTATATTTTTTCATATCATTTCTAGGTGTTTATTGCCAGGACCATCACAGTTCATCCTGAAATCATCCTCGTCCAACCTCAGCTGCAGTTCATCTGGAATGCCTCCTTGCCCTAACATTTTGTTCACACACAGATACAGTCACTTGTGAAGGGAAAGAAAAGTTACTTTTCATTGTAAATAATGGCACTTTTTTTTTTTCAAATTAGATTTGTGATGGAGCTAAATACAGCACTGTTATATATAATATATTGTATTATGATAGCATTTAGCTTAAAACTTACTGTAAAAGCAAAGCTTTTCTGGAAGCATAATAAACCTTGTTAAGTTTTTTTACACACATGTGAATGTGTAGATCTTGCTAGGTTTATAAGTAATTCCTTCCTACTAAAATGTTATTTTTGCTGCAGAATATATAAGATGGAGTTGATCTTGAGGATCCTATTATGGTGTTATATTATTTTCTACGTACAATACTTTTGAGTTGAATATTATTTATTGTAAAGTTATGCTATTTATTGTCTTAGACGTAAGACAAGATCCTTTAAAAAGACAGAAGAATAAAGAAACTGTAGTAGAACAATAAAACTGTAATTATTATTAAAAATAACCATACCATTTCTTGGACATGTTTAAAATAATCCCCAGAACTCTGTAAGCCAAATGTTTCTCCTCTGAAATTACAGGCTCTGCTTAAAGCTGTTACTATGCCATGTTCTTTAAGAAAAGTATCTTTTACAAAAAGCGAAGAAATTCTGTATGCAAACAGTAAAAATACCAGCTCAGGCATTCTGTTTCTAATTGGATTTTTGTAATAATACAGAAGCTGATATTTCTTATCAGGCTTTCATTCATATTAACTGTGGCCTGTACCTTTGGGAGCAAGCAGTCACCTACAACTTGTACAAGCATGCATTGTGTGTATTTTTTCTGTTTTACTGCACAAGTGGTAAAGCAGACATTTTTAGGAAATACTGCAGCTATAATATATTGTTTCAATCTTATATTAATTGGTTTGCTGTAGTTGTTAGCATACAATCCAATACATACTGCAGAATGTATCGTTTAACTAGACTGTATTTTCTAGACTTGTGACACCTTTACATGTTGGAAATATAATTCATTAGAAAGCTCTCATTCAGATTCGGGTTCCTGGGCCTGGCTGAAGGGCACTGAAAGAAACTGAACCAGAGCACGGATGTAGAATTAACAGGGCATGTAACCTGAAAGCATCATTCAAGTTTTCTACGTAGACCCATTCATCTCATGCAGCATTGTGCCATGTAAGCCTTATTCATTATATAAGTAATTATTTAAAATGAGTTAATCTAGATTTAAAAATGAATTAAGTTTTTTAACTAAGTAAAGAACAAATAGGTATTTACCAAAGATATGTTTACTTTCCAGTAATATAAACTGCAAATGTGTTTGTAAATTGACAATGAATGTTATGTAGGTTGCTCTGAAAGTAATGCCTCCTATTTATTTCCATGGAAACTGCAACAGATACAAAGAGCACAATAATGCTATTGATAGAGCAAATTTTCAGCTACAGAACACTGTCTTTTTCAGTGTAGTCACCACCATTAGTTAATCACTTTCACTGGTGATAAACGTGAGCCTGCATGTCACACTCAGAAGGCTGCATGTCTGTGCAGAAAGTGGCTTGTCTTTCATGTTGCTGTCACCATTGCTGAAGTGCACCACTCACTGCTTTGCTCTTCTCACATCTGCTGTCTGGTATCCATAAAGGTTCACCAAGTGTTGATGAATGTCAGTGGAAGTCAATTCAGTGACACACCTTTCCATCATCAGCACTTCCATGTCAGATGCCATTCTGTCAGACAGCAACAAAATGTAACGGAATACCTAGTGGGAAGGTTCAACATCTACTGCCATCCCATCACAACCCAATTCTGATATCATGGCCAACATCATAAAATAGGAGGCATTACATTTGGAACAGCCCTCATATGTGTACACTAAAAAATAATTAGTGATGGAAACTGTCCTCAGGAGCAAGAGTATTAGAGCTTTTTGTATATCCAGAGATTTAAGAGACTTAAGAAATTTGAGACTTTAAGTTGTCTGGAATTTAATGTTTTAAACTTACTCATAGCGTGTATGTCAAGTTGGGAATTTTGGTAAGATTTTTGATGCCTGTGGTGTTGTCCATCAGTTCTTGAACTGCAGGGTACAATATAGCAAAACTATTTGTAAACAATTAACAAACCTCTGAGATAAGCAAGATATACATAGTCTAATCTGGTAAAAAAAAAAATCATTTTCATGGTAATACTAGTTTAGTAATTTAGCTTATTCACAATAATTGTATATTTCTTAAGATCTGTGCAGTGACTACTGATAAAGCTTACTATGGTTATCTGTAACACAATAAAAGCTGTACATTCTCTCTTCCTGAAGGAGGCTTCCACTGTATTCTGCTGTTGGTCACAATGGGAAAACCAGCTTCCAACCAAGCTTGCCACGCTCAGGCAGAGCCCTGTGACATCAGGCTCACGTGATTCTTTTTTATTTTTATTTTTTAATTTTCGTTTTGTTTTGTTTTAAACCTCTTTTGATCAATATTCTCAGAGGCTGCTACTGGGATAGGTCAATTTGTACAGAGTGCTCTGACAGTGGAAAGAGAACTCCTGTGGGCAGATCTAGAAAAAATAACACACTTGATATGTACAAAATTGGGCCAAATGCTTGGTTTATGTTTGATGTTAATTTGTTTCTGATAACCTTTCCTAATGCGGTACTGTGTTCCTAACAATGTGGGAATCCATACATAAAATAAGTGGCCTCTCAGCTTTTCTTGCCAGCTCCTGAGAACGAGCGTGCACAGCCCTCATGGGAGGGCAGGCTGGCTGCGCCTGCAGTCCAATCAGTGGGCGCGAAGTGGGGATGCACTGCTGTCTTCCTCCTGCACGCGGTTCTGACCCTGGGCTCGTTTGTAGCTGCACGACAACCTCGGTAACTAAAAAAAAAAAGTCCCTGTGGCACGAGCGGGGCTGTTTGTGGCTCACGGCCCCGGCTGAGCCGCGGGCTGGGCTGCTGCCAGGTGCTTGGGGAACGCTGGGCAACGAGTGGCTTCCCTAGCTAAACTCCATTAAGGACCTCATCTCCAGAAACCCTCTGATACTTATTCAAAAAACCGTTGCCTTGTATTACGCTTCCCTCGGGGCCGCCCGGCAGCAGGGGCAGCATCACCCGCCCGGCCTCGCGCTGCCCCTCCGGAGCGCCGAGCGGCGCTGCACGAGGCAGCAGCCGGCGCGGGCAGCGCGAGGCGGCAGCGGGTGAGGAGCGGGTGCGAGGCGGGGGGGCGCGGCGCAGTGCGAAGTGCGGTCGCCGTGAAAGAAAAACACCGAAAAATCACCTGTCCTGCTAGCTGAGTGTCCAGTCCAAGGTGAGAGCTGTGTAGGTGCGTGCTGTGAGCAGGGCACCTGGGGGATGAGCGGAGGGCATGGCAGGAAGCTGCTGCTGCAGAGCTGGCACTGCTCTGTTCTGTGCTGCCAGGCACAGGAGCGTCATTTTCTGGTAAAAGAAAGCGTGTGTAAATTTACTTCTAAAGAAGTTGGTGCTAAGAAGCTTGGGATTCCAAATATGCAATCAGAGCAGCGAAGAAAGTGTATCTTTGAAAGGATTGGTTTGGCAAAGTAACTTTCAAGAAAACACTGTTTCGTAGTAGTGCCCATTCTGTGCGCCTTGGCCTCGGGCTGACCTTGGCCTGTAGGGTTTCGCTCTCTGTGGGCATGCCGGCTGCTCATTGCTGATTCTCTGTCCAGAAAATATACAAATTCACATTGTCTTTTAAATCTACATCTGAATGATTTTGTCACTGGGCTAGTTGCTCTAGAGTACATTCATTTTTTAACATACAAACACGAATTTATTTTTTTTTTTGCTTTTCCTTGAATCTTCAAGTGGAAAGTTTGAATGATGTTGACAGTTATGTAACATCTAATTTAGGTGTTTGCAAATGTGAGTGTTTGCAAGTTAGCTTTGCATGCAGTGTTAAAATGGTTAACTTAGAGCTGTTGCATTTATTCCCATTTTCAGGAGAAGATCATTTGCTGTTAAATCGTGTAGCTGTTGGAAAATCTTTCACTCTGGCATTTGCTGAAAACGTTTGTAATTTTTTTTTTTTTCTGCATGTGGTGAAATTCCCATGCATTAGTTGTTATTCTGCCTCTGTGTTCTTTGTTCCCTGTCAACCACCTCTGTGCAATTTCCTACGTTGTTCAAATGTTTTGTTAATGCAGAAGAGTCTTTGTTGGTATGTAAATAGCTGTAGCACTTAAGACTCTCAAGGAAACCAGCAGTAATTTTACCATTTATGTGTATGGAGCAAGAGCAGATTCTACTTGTGGGGGAGCAAGATGTATTCTTAGTGTTGTGTGTGTGTATATATATATATATTTGTGTGTGTATGTGTCCTTGTTTCTTCTTTTAAAACAAAAGGCAGCCTTTGCTTAGCAAAGAGAACTCTTATCACTGCCCTTAGAACTCCCCTTCTGTCTCAATGAGTGATAGTGACCATTCCACAAAATTATGAACTTAAAACTGATTTGTATGCCCTTTAAATGCCCTGTGAATGAGTCTATCTGTTCTTAGTGACACAGAGCAAAATGGAGCCTGCTTCTGGCTGAAATGGTGGTTGACACCGAGCTCCAGAACCTGCTTTATATTCCACATCAGCTGCCCAGCGGTCGGTCACCTCCGCACCTACCGCTGTCAGGAGTTATCAGCCTCGTCACAGGGGGCGGCAGAGTGCAGGGAAGTGACCCGTGCTAGCCTGGGCTGCTGCACTGTGATCAAACAACTGCTCGTGGCTGCTGGAAGGCAGTTCTGCCAAGTGCTGTTACGCAGCTTGCTGCAGCAGGGTGAAGGGATGTGCAGCTCGCTTGCTGCTAGGGTCTGGATTTGAAAGCTGGGAGTTGTGGTCATAAAGTACAGTGAAGCCCAGAAGGGCTAAGAGGAGTCAGGACATCTGGTAGGAAAATTCATTATCCTGGAGCTGGTTTTGCATTGAAGGTTTTCCTTGTGCCCGTTCTTGTGGAAATGATTTGCTCTGTTGCAGCAGAACAAAAGATTGCTTCATTAAATGCTATCTGAATTTTTACTGATGGAATGGTGTCATCTGACTATTTATGCTCCTGGTTGTTCCTGCCATAATTCCCCACAATCCACTTTTTAGAAGTTTTTCAGAAGGGAGAATACAGTCCTATTTTATTCCATGAGAAGACAAAGGGAGAAAATGTCACAGCATTGCAAGTTTCCGTGTAGAGCATTTCTTGATCTGACTCAGATATCAGACACCGCCTGATTGTCATTGCGTAAGGATTTGCCATGGGAGTAATTTGCTTTGAGAAGGGAAATACAGCTGAGGATACCTGTGTGGACTCAGCAGTCTGGTGCGAGACTGGACAGAGGTGAAAATGCTATATGTGTTTTCATGAGGATGCACCTGCAGCATTTGCACCACCAAAACCACTGCTGAGTGCTGAATGTTCTCATCTTTCACTGAGGTCGCTTCCTTGTGGCTCTGTCATTGCTTACTGTGCTGGGGACTTGCTGTGTGCCACAGACAACTGTGGGCTTTGTTGGTACAAGCTTGTGTTTGGTAAAATAACCAATATCTAATAGCCTTTACAAATGCGGTAAATCAAGCAACTGGGCACTGCTAATGAGAAGCAGGACGGATTGTGCAGAGATCTGTGCTTTCTCTGGAACCTGAATTAGTAGGTGACATGCAGCGTGACATATTTTTAGTAACAAATGCCATGGGTAAATGACTAGCAATCACAAACGTATGTCAGGTGGGAAAGAGCTGCAGCAGCCACAGCTACCCTTTCCCTTTCAGGCCCATTAGGTGATTGCTGGCTTTCTACTAAGCAGGATAATTGGGAATTACAACCTCTGCTTGCAGGGTTTGTGCTGCTAATAGGAGTAATCCCTTCTTTTACACAATCATATAGGACTCCAGCCATCTGATTTCTTTTATTCTAATTCAGAGAATGAATAAAGTACCTGCATCGAGATGACACAGAGCTAGAAAATAAGCTACAGGGCAGTTTAAGTACAGTCACATCTCTGTCGATTGCTTCAGTGTTCAGTATGTTATGCCACCAGAGGCAGCAGAGAAAGCTTATCAGCGCTGTGAAAAATAAGTTCTTGTGACACTTAAAATAATTTCTACAAGTGTTGGTGAGCTAGGCCTGACAGCCTTTTCCAGTTGTTAATTTACTTAACTTGTGGGAAGATCTGTCAGAATGCCCAGCATGAATTCCTGTGGCTGTGCGGTTGGGTTCTACTCAGGGTGCACTGAAGTTCGTTGTATTGCACACCAAGCACGGGCTTTGTGTATGTCTTGAGTTTTGTACGCAGTTATATTGGAGGATGTGTTCCTCGCCTGTCACTGCATCCCCTGGTTTTGTTTTGAAATGTGTGACATAAACCAGAGACAGCTCTCTTCCTTCCTTCAGCCTTTTTGCATACTGAGAAATGGAATGCTTTGCTCCACCGATATGCCACTGAGTCTGACAGTGCTGGTCACAATTGCTGAATAATGGAAACATGGATTGTAATAGAATTTCGGGGGGGAAAGCGGTGTACAGTGCAGCCATTTCATACTCGCATGTTTCCAAGCTGTTGGTATCTCTCTTGCTCACATTATTACAGCTTTCAGAGTAGTGTGGCTGTTCAGTGTGATAGGGGAAGGCATTGCTAACACTCAGTGTTCCTTCTGAAGAGGANCATCTTACTGCTTCCAAACGCTAACAAATCTGGACTCGAAGCAAAGGTTTAATAGCTATATCAATTAACAGCTAATGTGAATCAGTGTTCAAACCATCCCAGTATGTGTTCTAATCTGCATTTGAATACAAATGTTCCTATACAAAATGCGTTTGAATTGTCCAAACACTATCCAATTAATGTACTTTGTAACGTCCCTGGATGTTATATATGCATGGGAATCTTCATTCAAGTACACAAATACATGTATTATTAGTGGTAATAGAAAACCTATTTAGGATTAGAAAGCTGAAGTAATTGGATGGTTACTCTTCCTTTAGAAACACCCACATTTCGAAGAGACTTGGCTCTCAATCAAGCTTTTGGAACGATGGGGTCTATTTCACAGTAATTTTCTTCTCCTGTACAGATTGCAACAACACGATGGGGATAGCTTTACTGGCTATTACAGTCGAGTCAAGTAGATAAAATTGCTATATACTTTTGTTTTAGTTGGCTGCAGTATAACCTGTTCTAACATTGTAGGAGGACAATTGTATATCTTCTTTTGTATCAACAACGATAACATCCAGTAATGCTAATATGCATATTGTCAAGTCAGCATTTTCATTATTTGGGAATTTGTATCTCACTTGGGTTGCAGTATAGCTTGCAGAGCCTCAGCAGGAAATACAACACCATACTGTAATTATTTAATCAACAATAAATTGTACTTTCCTGTGTTGTGCCATTGTGCCTTGTTTTTTTAAAGAAAATATATCATTTGGAAGCAACTTTTCTTTCATTGCACATCTGCTGGTGAACCATCACTCTTCAGAGTAGCCCCGTAATTGGGCTCTCGCAATGCTCCCTTCGTGCATCCATACCTCTACAAAATTTACTATCAAGTTCTGTTATTCTGCAGAGAGAAATGGTTTCACAGGTTGGTTGTGCCGGTTGTAGGCAAGTGAGAGCTGAGAATATTTCTAGCTCTGGGAAGTGTGTGTGGGAATCTGAAAGTGACTGAGCCATATGACGAAGCAGATATACTGCAGAGACACTGCAGATCGTGTGCTGTCGTACTTAATATGCAGCGTTCCGTGGCATCGCAGCTCCTCAGCAGACTTTGGTAATGTCACCAGTTGCAGTGCAGTCAGTAATCAGCATTTACAATAGAGAAGGTGTTGATAACAGGTCTGCAGCAAGCAGAATTTTCCACTGCAGGGTGTTCTGTCCTGTGTTGTCCTTGTATTAATGTCAAGAGAAGGCGTTTGTGCATTTTTTCCCGTTTTGCCTTGCTGATGGTTCAGCCTGCTCATTTTTATCTTTTGAGGAAAACTAACGCTAGTTATTTTTGAAGCTGAATAAGTGATCCTTATTGAGGAAGGTGTGGGCAGCGGCCTAAGGGCCGGGCGCTGACGCTCCCAGCTGCTGTCTGCTGAGAGGATCGTTGTTTCTCTGCTGCAGTTTCTAGAGAGCAAACGTGGCTGTTACCCGAGTGCTTCCAGCACTACCCAGAGAGCACTACAGACACTGTAGCATTTGTGCCCTTCAGGTTCCATCCTGCTTCCCTAGAGCCAGCCTGGCCCAGGTCTGCGTTGTTTTCAGTGAGGAAGGTAACACTGTGCCTGGCAATGCAGCAGCTCGCCCACTGAACAGATGTCTAGCCAAAAGTACTGTCATTTAAATACAGAAAAATCTACGGGTATCTTAATGGAAACAGAGCTACTTTTTCTCTCTCTCTTTTTTTTTTCTTTTTTCTTTTTCTCCAGCCGCAATCGTATGTACTTCTTTTTTTCTTTTCTTTCATTTTCTTTTTCTTTTTTCTTGCAGTGATTAAACTTGTGAAACATACAACAGCAGCACTCCAGCCAGAACCTGAGCAGAACCAGGGACAGACCCAAGGACTGCCTGGTGGGCCCTTAAGCATGCAGTCTCTGTTGTCAGTCTGGAGATATTTTTCACTTGCAAGAAGTCCCTGCCTGTGACCCCTGGTGCTGGGTTCATTTGTGCTTCAGTTCTGTGACTGTGAGTAAGCTTACAAACAGCGCTTCTCTATTATGACAGGTGAGGTGTAGCTCAGCCTGCAGGATGTGCTTGTTCAAAACATGGCCAAATAATCGTAAATCAGCATAAAGGACTGAGGTTTTCTGCCACAGCAATCAAGGAATTATTTCAGCACTACTGATGATGATTTTTTTGAATTATTATAATTATTAGAACAGTTTTCTGCAAAACTGCTGGAGAAGGGAGGGAGATTTTTCACAGCTGAATATTTTCTTGTTACCAAAGTTGAGTGAGAGCGCGATCTGTGAATAATTGCCCCTGCCTTTTTGTGCTGCAAATTATTAGTTAGTGGGATTAATTTTTTTCTGAATTTCTGTGGACGTTCTTCTTAATCAAGTAGTGCAAACTGCCCTACCCCTGTGTAACTAAGGAATGGCTCTTAAGCTAACAGTAGTTTTCTTTTCTACAAATTAACATCAAGTATCTGCTTTTCTATCTTATGCTTTTAGCAGGTGGAATACAAGAGATGGCACTATTCTTGCAATCAGATACTGTCAGACTGTATTTCAAGAAGCATTTGCCTATGGGAAATATGAGATGCAGGCACACCCAACACCCAGCATGTCCGTGGTCTGGCAGTCCCTTCCTGCAGGGGCACACGGGGGCACAGGAGCCCTGCTGCAGGTCTGTCCCTGTGTGCCTTTACAGGACCCCAGTGGCCTTGTGAGCTCCAGTTTGAGCAGTGGCAGAGGATGGTGGGAGTAACAGCATTAGTCTGGGAGGGTGCAAGGTGATGCTTATTGGAAAAACCATGGGCTCAGCATGGCTGTAAGGTTTCTGAGGCTGAGTGGTTGCTGATGTGGGGCATCCTTTCTTCATGCAATAGACAATGCTTTTCAGGATCAAGTCTCTAACTGTCACATACAACAAATCCAGCTCATAGATGACATCCTTGAATTTACTTATTTTTATGGGATTTGGTTTTCCTACGTTTTTTGAATTGCATGGCATCACATGAAAATTCCATTTTTGAGTATCTCTTAATAAGACAACATAAAATATCAGTGTTACTGAGGAGTCTGAAATATCACTGATGTGGGAAATGTTTGTATGAATGGGATTAGCTCGCATATGTAATTCATGTAACTCTGGGATCTGGGAAACCTGCAGTTGTTTGGAAGAGAAAGAGATGGATTGTCAGATGTATAGAATAGCCAAGTATTCTAATTACTGGGGTAGTTAAGGAAGAAAAACCCAAACTCCCCCCCAGAGGAATTCTCTAGTTTAAGCCCATAATTGCAATTAAGAACTTAAAGTAAAGGAATTATATAATGTCGCTCCATTTTGCTATTAAAAGCTTTAACTTTTTCTCAGAATTGAAAGAGGAAAATGAATCTCAAAAGGGCTTAATTAACTACTAAACTTGGGTGTTTATCAACTATAAATATTATTTGATTTCCTTAGCAATAGGAAATATATAAACGTAGAGATTTTAAAGATCAAAGTCAAAATAATTAAGAAAACAATGATTGGCTATTTATTTATTTATATTCTTAGGTTGTTTTTTTTTTTTTTTTTTTTTTTTTAAGCTTGGCATTTCAGGATTCCCCCTCCCACTGCTTATTTGGGTTATTAGGATTTGGTATTTAATCTTGCATTTATTGAGTAATCTCTAAATTAAAAGGCTAAATAATAGATGTGACCTCTAAAAAAGACTTAGTAGGAAAAAGTTGCTCTCTGGTCCATCAAGACTGGAAGCAGGGAGTTTCCACGTTCAGTTCATGTTTCGACTCAACTGTAACTGAAATAGCTTAAGTTCAGGTGTGGCTCAGGTCAGTAGCTGTGCCTGCAGCTCGTCCTGGCAGACCCAGTAGGATGCACAGAGCTTGGCCTGCACAGGTACAGCCTACTTTGCCCTTCCCTGGTTCTCCTGCTGCTCTGCTTCCCTCCATCTCATGGAGACTTGTGCAGGGCTAGGACTGCTGCACAGCACAGTGCAGGGGCTCACTGAAGGGATCACAGAACAACTGATGATGCAGAAAGTTGGAAATAACCTTGCAATTTTTGGGGGCTGGTTTCCAAAGGGGTGCAGCGGTGGTGGAGTGCTGTCATCTTTCAAGTGTGGGGCAGGATGAGCCGGGGTAATTGTGAACTGTTCCCTTTTCTGCAAGTGGGAGACCTAAACCTGTGGCAAGTTTTTGAATGATCCAGCTCTTACATGCAGTGCAGTTTTGGAATGTGCTTGCTTGGTTTGTGGTTGATTCTGCAGATGATAAATCTGTATCTGAGGGTCTGATCTGATCTGATCTGCAAATAGCAGGAACTGTTTAGAGCAGCACTCGTGTTCTGCCCGACTCCTGACTGGGCACAATCCCAGTCCAGCTGCTGGCAGGTAGCATTCAAATGAGAACAGTTACAACCTGATAGGAGATTGCAGGAGTACCCAGTGAGAGCACAGTGAAGCTGCGTAGCAAACCCTCAGCTGTGTCCCTCAAGGTTCATCCTTGCTGTGACCTGTTCCCATATGTCTCTTTGGTTTTTGCCCTGATGTCCTCTGTCTGAAAGCAGTGAGCTTACACTACAGCTGAGTCAAGTGTTTTCCCTCTGTTTTGCCATCCAAGATGTTCTACAGCTGCGTCCTTGTGGACAGACAGATGCTGCAGAGGAGGACTGAGACAGCTGAGAGAGGGGGAGCTGCAACAGGCGGGTGGTCCTACAATGCAGCACTGTGGAGATAATTGGTTTGGGGCCAGACTTAACGTTCATGTTAGATGTGCTTGTTACAGACTTATTTAAAACTGGATTTGTCAGTAATTTATTTTCTTACTTTTATTGAATGCATGTAGTATTTTATATACACAGGAGTTAGATCTCTCTTTCCTTTCCTTTTTTTTTTTTTTTTGGTGGTGTGATAATTCCTCCTGTCCTGAATTTAGTATTCTGGTGCTCTTGGTATCTATTGTACAGTCTGTTTCCATTATTAAAATTTATCTTATATTGTTTTTCCTGAAATATGCTATTTATCTATTTATTCTTATTATTTATGTTGTAAAGGTACATATAGCAACTAAATCTTTGCTGGTGAGGTGTGGTGCTGGTAATCAGTTTCTCAGTTTATGTTCGCACCATTCTGAACTTTGGTAGAATTGTTTGAAGTATGACCCCATTACTCTCTCTTCTCTCTATATAATTGTTAGTTTAAATTTCCCTCACTGGGATAAGTGCTTTAAGTAAAACATCTGGTTCTGTGTGTATAGTAGGAACACTAATCCAATGGTGTGGTCATGGTGACTGTGATTACTTGGTTCTGTTGCATGGGTGCTGAAATTTATCTCTAAGAGTTCCATCATAATTATTCAGGGAAAGCATTCATAAGTTCTCATCTGATTTGACTCTCTAATTTCATGGATTTTCCTTTGTTTTAGAGATCAGACAGATACATCTGTATCACAAGGTAGATGGCTGCCTGAAAGATACTTTTTGTATGCTTATGCAACATGTATTCTTCTTCCTTATTTGTTGCTCTCTGGAGAAGGAGGCCGAAGCTTTCAAACTGTTGTGGCTGAAGTTCGAGCCAAAAACATACTGACACATCTCCATTAAAGGAGAAAGGATTTAAAGTCGCTGAGCATTTGGAAATCGTCAGTGATGCCCAAGAGAAGTGCAGGTATTCTCCTATGTTAATGAGAAATGTCTCATCTGGCTTTGCATGTTGGTCTGAATACTTTATTTTAGCTGCTGATTTTAACAAAATTGTCCATTGTTGATTAGACTTTCCCACAAACATGAATGGAGGGAAGTATTTGCTCTCCTTTAGTACTTTTAAGTCCATGTGTACCCTGAGGATTAATGTCTTTAATTTAGATTTCTTGCCCCAAATGAGAAATAGCCCAAAGGTTATTTGGCCCCGCTCACCTACCACATGGAGTTGGTTATAATCATTATTGCTGCAGCTCTGTGCAGCCCAGGTGGAAAGGACAGGGATTATTATTAAACATTTTATAGCACAACAGATGCACATGCAAAAACAGCCTAACAGAAAGGAGACAAAATAGGACAGCAGTGGAGGAAAACACGGATGTAGTGATATCCCTGGTGAGGCAGAATTTAATCCAGGTGCTCTGGGAGAGTAGGAAGGCCCAGTGAGGGCAAGACGCAGGATATGCTACAAGGTGATGTCCTGTTTATTCTGTTGCTGCACTTAAATAGCTGTGTTTACACTGAAATGTACAGCAGATGCTTTACTATTTGCTGGTCTTTGTTTTTCTTGCCTTGACCTCAAGATTAGTGAAGTACAACTGCTGTTCCCTAGTGGGAAAAAATAAATAAGTAAACGCTATTTATCATAATCTTTTTTCTAAAATTACATACCCCTCTCAGCATACCTATTTTTTGATTGAAATTTTTGTGCATTTAAATATGATATTGATTACTTTGATGATGAACACTGTAATAAATATAGGATGTGTTTGATGAAGGAACTGAGCCAAAAGCAGTGTATTTTTTTTTTTTTTTTTGGTGTGTGTGTTTTCACCCTTCTCTTACCTGCGATAATGAATAAAAAAGACCCTAGCCTTTTAAAGTATTTAAAATCAGAGGCTAAGTGCTATTCATAAGATCATTTTCGGGAGTAGTGTTGAAAAAATACTTTTTAAGTGCTGGAATCGCTGCACAGAGGAATTGGTGTCAGTACTGCCTGTTCGCCAAAAGAGAGCAACATTGGCCCGTGGTACGTGCTGCCGGCACAGAGCCATTTTAACTTGTAAGCAGGAATGCGTTGTCCTCTGCCTCAGAGTCTGTATTTTACCTTTCTCTGAGCGTGATGGATGTGGTGCAATTATTAGTTGGGTTTATGGCTATTGATGGCTTATGCTTTATGGATCATACTTTTATCTTTCAGCTGTTTATGTATAATATATTTCCTCATTCATTATGATTTCATTTAGTGTAGATGTTTATACGTTTGCTGAAGTATTGCTGCCGTTTTTCCTGATCTAAACTTTTTTCAGCAACAGACTTTGCACTCATGAATTTTCTTTAGCTGAAACCATTAAAATATACCGAATGTCCGCAGTTTTATTAAACACTTTGGAATGATATCAGCTATATTTGTGATTGATTTGAAAAAATGATCTCAAAAACCTAGATATATACTTTTTGTTTGTTTATTTTAGTATTAATGATCTTCAGCATCCTGAGCATGTAGACTGTTCCATTTTATGTTTAGTTTCATTCTACTGAATACTCCTCTTAGCCCCAAGGCTAATAAATACACTCAGATTTCTCAGAATGGGTTTTTTTTTTTTTTTAGCTAGATGTGTTGCAGCACCTGAAATCTCTTTGCTGAAGTACTATATTGAGCATTAGTTACTACCTGTGAATTTTTGAAACAAAGAAGTGTCCCTTGAAATACAACAGATTTATAATGCACAAAGTTGATTTCAGACAGCAAGTTTTTAATGTACAAAGTCCCAAACCTATTTAATTTCTCTTATCTTGCATGTGGAATGTTTTGAATGTGGCAGTGTATTTTTTTTTGGCTGTTTTCATTGTTTCCATCTATTACTCTGCTCTGCCGTCCTCAGATGATGTCTTGTCACTCATTTCAGTGCGGGAACTCCTTCTATCTGTGCTGGCTGGGACAAGGACAGCTCTTGCTGCACTGGGCACAGGGAGGGGGCAAAGGGACAAAAACTGTCCTGTGTCAGGCTGAGAAGGAGGGTTTTCTCCCTCCTTGTGTAAACAGGGCAGGACAAATGGATCTGACTCCTTTCTCCTGTGTAGTCTGGAGTTGGAATAAAGCGAGTTGGGATAATAGTTATTTGCTACTCTTCTCTTGCCAAGCAGTAGAAATGAAGTGCTGTAAACTTGCCAGTCATTTCCAACACCCCAGTAACAGACATTTCTCCAGGGCAGTAGGACCAACTGAATGCAGCAGCTCTGCTTGCAAGGACTCCATGAGCCAGGGCCCTCTGGCTGTGCCCTGCCAAAGGTCCCACGCACATCCTGGTGGTGTCCAGGGCTCTCAGCACGCAGTGCCCTAGGGCAAGGCCCCGGCTCCTGAAAGGCTCTTGAAAAGATCCCGCAGTCTGAACGGCTGCACTGGGATTTGCTTCAGGGAAATATCAACTGAATGGCAACTTTCAGTGCACAGGAGGATGGAGCATGCATTTGTTCTGCGACCCTTCGCTGGCTGGGGACAGCAAAGCAGGGGGAATAGGGAACTAGACAGGTGCTGTCCTGTTTATTTGGGAATGCGGGTGGTTCATAGCAACAGAAATGAAACACAAAGTGTGTGTAAAATGGGAGTGAGTTTGAATCTAAATGTGACCAGAGGCAGTGTAAATAGCAGAGTGTTTGTAATAGGGATAAAACATACTTCAGTGCTGCAGGCAGGAAGTTCTGGTGTGGGGGTTGCTGCGATGGAAATAATTTCCTTCCATAGCCTGGACTTTCCACGTGTGTGCCTCTGTTTACTCCTATTTAAAATAAATACTTAATTTCTGAGTTCAGTATTCTGTGACAGTTCCCTGTGAAGAACAAAAGGCCAGCTCCGTCAGATGCCTGTTGTGGGAGTGAGAGCAGGTTTGGGCTCTGGAGAGCTAAGCGAAGATAGAGCAAGTAGATTCGGCTGTGCCTGAGGGTTTGAGCCTGTGTTTGTTTGTTGTGGTGTGTCTGTAAGAAAAAGCAGCTCTTCATCTGAGACCTCCATGCTCTGAGAGTGACCCTGAGTGTGCCACGCGGGTGCTGCCCCAGAAGGGCTGCTTGCACAGCTCCCTGTCAGCTGTGGGTAAGCATCCAGCCCAGGTCTCCTTTCCTAGCAGAGCTGGCTGCTTCAGCTGCCCGAAGTCTACACGTAGGGCCCGAATGGAGACAGGATGTATATAAGACAAGATGTGTATACATTTAGCAATCAACTGGCATGCGCATGGACAAATTTTACTCAAGATCTTTCAATCCAGAATTCTGAAAGAATTGATTGTTAAATATAAATGTGTTTCTCACACTGCTAGCTAAGATCTCATCCCTTTTCCGATCATTTTCAGGTGAAAGAAGTATCTAAGATAGCATTCTGAGGCTGCCTAAACTTTCAAGATTTAGAATGTGGATGCTTCACATCTGAGATGGAAATAGAGCATGTCTGAAACTGCTGCTTCAAAGGTGTGAGCTCTTGTATAAGAATGTTGGCTGGTTCTCAGCAGAGTGTGGGATGCTCATTCTATCCAAACGTGAGGTGCTCTGTGTAGCTAGAAAGTTTAATTCAGGAAGACAGCTGCAGGACCTTGTCTATTGCTTCTCTCTGTAGATCAAACTCACTTACCTAATATCGGTGCTCAGTGTGCAGCAAGAATGTTCCCTCTTTTTGAACTATGGAGGTTTGTTATGCATTATACAGACTGGGGTGGAGTCTGCACAGGAAGTATCCAAACAAGCTACCCCATGGATTTTTTGCTTTATGGTTTTGTACATAATTCTTGACCAAAAGAGAGTGATTTACTTGTTTTTGGTTTTCTTTATCTTCTTGTGTGGAAAATGTTGAATTGTTGAGCTAGACTGTTCTTTCGGCTCATTCTCTGTGTACAGAGTTATGAGTGGTATCTTAACTATTAAGTCATGTGAATTTATCAATGTGAATTAAACAGACCTCAGTGTGAATGCCAGTTGTATATGCACAGGTTAAATAGGATTTACATTTCCAGACCAAGTTTGTACAATTCCTGTGAATGAAAGGTGCCTATCTTTTACAAATATTGGTCAGTGTAAACTGCAGTGCTGCTATGGAGCCCTTCTCTGGCTGATATCTGTATTTTTCACAACTGCTGCTGCTCTATTGCCTTATTTGTTCTCTTGCAGAAATCTTCCACTCCTGGTGCTCTGATTTGCGGGAATGCAAACAGTGAAACTACCAGCCCTATACAAAGAATTTTGTGAAGTTCTGGTCAAATGAGTTAGGGTGGCTGTTGGGCTCTCACAGGCTGAAAGCAGGGGAAACTGAAGCATGGGGACTACTGTGCAGGTGGGATTAGCTTCTGAAGTGGTACTCGACTGAGTGTGCCTACACTTTCAGCCTTATGTGCTCAGCCAGTTCCCTAACAGACCCCATAGCTATGCAGAAGTTTCTTGCTCTAGACTGCAGCCTTCAAGAGTCATGAGGCCAGTGCCCAGCTGCTCCAAACTGTGACACTGTCAACAAAGTAACTGTTGAACCTTCAACTGGGAGCACTTACGAGTCATACTGTGCTCCTGTGGAAGTCAGATTTGGGAGAAAAATATACTATATAAGTTTATTTAAAAAGAAAAGAAAAAAAAAAAACACCCAACAACTATTCTGCAATCTTTCCCCCCCCGTATTTTGGCCACATTGATTAGTGATCAAAACTTATGGAGATGTTCCTGAACTTTGCAGAATTTAGTTTGCTTCTTTCTAGTTTCCATCTACTGACAACTATTTTCTGCTTATCCACCTATGCAAAGCAGTGCCCAAAATGCTTTATGCAGTTGGTAGTGGAATTTCTGGAAGAACTAAATTGCAGCTGCTGAGAGAGAGAAATTACTGGAATGGGAGAAAGTTCCAATTCAAGTCTTGCTGTGTGTGCTTCTGTGATTTGTTTGTATAACGCAGTGCTGTAGCTCTTACCACCTAAACAGCCCTGCATCATCTGGTCTCCTGCTGTAAGGGTGAGATGTCTAAACGCACAGCAGGGCATGAAAATTACAGAACTTGGAGATCAGAATTGACCAGTACAGAAGTTACAGTAATTGTTTAAATCTGTAGTATCCAACTGGTGGATGATGGCTTCAGACTTCTGCTTCTCATAATGATTTTAACAAAGCTGCAGCCTTTAGTCACGTCTGATGTGAATCCAGAGAGCAGCCGTTGCTCTGCAGTGCTCTCAGCGACAGGATGTGGATGCTTCTGCCTCACCACTGGCAAAACACATTTCTTCTACTGAAGGGTGAAAGGTGTAACTATGTTGCCAAAAGAAAGGGTAGGAGTAGTAGAAAGATATTAGATATTTTTTTCCTGAAATTACACTGGCTTCTGTTTTATCCAGAAAGGTTTTCTAGGATTAGCAGTCATTTAAAATCTTGTAAGCATATATGTGAAATATAATGTGAATTATCACTGCCTATTTTACTGTGCTTGTTTACGTGCTGCCAGTGTTTCCTGGGTCTGTAAATTATAGCTAAGTTACTCCAGCCCGCAGATCCTGATGTTTTTGCACAATATCTGTTGTGAACAGTAAGATCATGTGTATTCTGCTAATCCATATTCAGACACAAGTGTGCAGTTAGGGCACTAAATATAGATTGGTTTTAGGCCAAGAAAAATAAGTTGTTATTTTCTCACAAAAACACACCTTGAGGCAACTAAAATATCGCCTATTTTGTGTGTTTTTGTTTTTAAAACTGTTTTAAAGTATTTTGCAGCAGACATTCTACCCGCAGAAAACAGCGGGAGAGTTTCCTTACATAATAATCTGACAGATGTGTCATGGTATCTAATCCCTTAAACCTCCAAAGCCCTCTGATAGTGGATGTTTTAAAAGGCCAGATTGAAAAGCATGCTGCTCTTTTATTGAGTCTTTGCCTTCAGTGCCCATTCCCCACTCGATTGCTTTATTCTGCTAAAGCAGAGTATATGATAACTTGAAGTCAAGAGAAAAAACATGTATGTTAAAGAACAGAGTAAAAAATGCCATTCAAATAATTAAAGCCAAATGAGAACATCATTTCAAATCTGCATTCAGACCTGGATCTTCTCATTCAGGTCTCTCTTCCGTGCTTTCTCTGAGATTCTATCAAGAAGTAAATCAATAATAATTACACACACATAATGACCAGCAGACTTGCAACTGAGTCATCAAGATTTTCACATTCCTTAACTATGCGACCGTGTAATCATATTACTGTAACTCTTGTACTCTTTCTTTTCAGGTGTTTCTGTTCCATAGTGCGCTGTATCTGTGTGTATACCAAGGGTCATTCCACATTGGTGACTCCTCTGTTTGTCCAGCTAAGCACCTGATGTACTTTAAAAAATAACCAAGTCATCAGGACAGTCTTTGCCTCCGAGCTCAGTTTAGCCTTTTCATTTTCAGGGCACTTAAAGCTTTAATAATCCCAATGTCACATGAAATGTTGAACATGAATTCAGATGATCAGAGTTTCAGTTAATTGTGTTAAATAAGTTCCTCTGATAGTTAGGTACTGCAACATACAGCCTTATTTCAGTGAGAAGGAGTTCTGGATATCTGAGGTTTGGATAATCAATGTCACAATATTTTAAAAATCTTATCATATAATGTCACAAGAGAATTGGATCTGAACTCATATCCAAACTTAAAAGAGGAAATAAAAGCTGATTTGTTGAGGATTTTTGACATTTGCAATATTGTATGAATGTGTAGACAAGATTCTTTCAAAAAATGTTGTTAATTTCTGTACTGATAAAATCATAACTTTCTAGTTGTAATCTGTGTTGCTTTTAGGAGGACAATTATTTAGGGCTAGTTCATTGAAATGTGAACTGACTTGAGATATATCACCTGATGAGGTTATCAAAGAGTTGTGAAATGACACTCTGAGGCTGAGAAACTAATCATCTCTTCTTTGATGGCACAAAACACTCTTTCTTCTTCACGACTGCAGCAACTGACCTTGACTTTATACATGGTCAGTTTCTACCTTTTTTGAAGCTTTCAGAAAAAGCATTTTTCAACAGACTAATCCTATAATGCAGTGATTCCTTTTTCAGTGAGGATTTCTCAGTGATTTTTAGTTCTGTTCCGGCTAAGGTTCTTTGTGTACCAGCTGTATACACATTAAATGCAAGATAAAAACAAGAGGATAGACAAGAAATGAAGATTACACACAAAGACTTCTAGGTTAAAGTGATTCTGCCAGACTAGCAAATGTGAAATACGAGGTTAAGAAGAAGACTTTGTTATTTAAGTGGCATTTCTTACATTATGGGCACATCCCTTCTTACTGAGTCAGACATCTTCTGTACTTCCTCTGTTTATCTTATGCAGAACTGATGATTTTCAGATTACTCCCTTTCTATCTTGTGTTTATATTTTATTAATTATTACTGTGTGTATATTGAGGATAACCTAATGGATAAGTTAACATTAGGCTTAGAAATATAATATCCTATAAGATAATTACCAATTTTAAAAGATATTCTGCTTTTAACTTCGATACATGTTTTATGAAATTGTGTATGTAACGAAATATTTTGCCTTTGTGATTAAGGGCTTAAATTGTGGAAAAATCAGGACTTAGGTTCTTTTAGGTTCTGTGTCCTGTGTTTATTCAGTTGCTGGTTTTTTTTTTTGTTTGTTTGTTTGTCTTTTTAAAAATTTATTTATTTTTACTTTGTTAGTGAGATCTATACCAAATTATATCAGTTTGCAAGTATGAAAGAGAATTATTGTAATTGAGTATTATTTATGTTTTTGTGGCTGTTTGCTACACTGTTGATTATCTACAGTCAAAAATTAAAACACAGTCCCCTGATTCTACCATCCTATTACAACACTTCCAGATGTTTGCACATGTAACATTTTACAGTGAAGCTATGCCTTGTGTTTCATGGCTTGGTATAGTGAAGGGGCAAAGAGAAGGAGGCATAAAACAAAGGTTTTTAGAACAGATGAAAACTGAAGGACATGAGGATGGGTAGGAGATGCCTTTCAGAAAATGCATTATCCTGTTCTCCTGAAAATGGAACACAAAATGCACTGTGCCTATCTGACCTTTTAAGAAAATTTTAGGCAAGGTGTACATAGGCTGCTTTTCTTCCTTAAGCCAGGATTCCACATGAATATATAACCACTTATATTTTTAAGATACTTCACAGGCTCACCACGTTTATTTATTGGTTAAAAAGGCTACAACACCAAGGAACAGCAGAAACGTGCCATGGCACATGTGGCTACAATTAGTTTCACTATTATCTTTCTAAATCCAAAATTTAGACACTTGGAAATGATGCAGTTGGGTGGCTGGCTCCAAATGTTTTAGGAGAGCATGCGTGCAATTTCCATGTTGAAATTATTTCTCTTTTAACAAACAAACAAATTGTACCTATAGCCAAAAAGGAAGACTTGAGTTGAGCTGCTTAAGCAACTGTCTAGAAAAGGAAGAGATATATTTCTGCTCTTAAAGTAGTTAATTAAAAGAGATAAGGCGTATATTCCTAATCTAGAGCTATGGATTCCTCCAGGTAATTAAACAAGATGGCTGGCTAGTAGGGAAGCTCTGCAACTGGAAAGACTTTCTCCAGAGTGGAAAGGAGTAGCAGCCAGATGTAACATTCTGAGCTGGCAGTGCTCATGTGGAGGTTCATCAGGCCAAATTCTGATATCTTCTGTGAAGAGCCTGTGGGCTTTTGCAGGTGTAGTGGATTGGAAATTAGCAAAATTAGTCGGTAATTCTGCCAGCAATTCAGAAGAAGGAATAAAACATACTATTTTGTGTTGCTAACTGAGGTGATTACTTGCACAGGGCTAATGGGAGTGAGAGTAGGAAAAAATTCACAAATGAAGCTATTCGTTAAGTATTATACTCTCTCAAGACTGCTTCAAGTGAAATATTAATCAGGAAAACCAGAAATACTAGCATAAGTTTTGCTGTGTGACTCTTTGTTGTTACCTAATTGTCATGTAATTAGCCTGCTGTTTATTGGGAAGGCACACGGTATGACAGCTATCAGTAGCATCTATTTCTTTAAAAACAATATAATTAAAAACCCACCATGCCCTGTGTTGAATGTGGGACTTATGACACTTTGGAGGGGTTGTTTGATAATGAGCGGTAGCTTGAAATCAGAAGGGATAATGTGTATTAGAAGCTGAGTTGTGTGGAAACTCTCAAGCTCAGGTGAGGAATGGGGCTGTTGGCTGAGGGGAGGGCTTTGAGTTATTGTCACTGTGCTTGGTAGCCAAGGCGGATTCAGAGGATCCAGAGGCAGTAGGTGCCAGTGCTTGGACTTGCTTGAACCATTGCCCTCCCTGTTCTTCCAGCACCCTCATCCATAGGAGAGGCAGCAGGTCAGCAGCATGGGATGACTTAAAGTTAGCACTGGATTGTGGAAAAGGCCTTTCTGTCCCATTATTATCAGCTTTGTTTTCTAATTTCAGTCCGTGTCAGTGCTGCTTAGAAATTCAAATGCTATTTGTTTCTGAAAGCGGATTTTTTCACATACATTTTCAACAATGTTTCAGTTGCTGCTGTGCCTTTACACTTCATTTCAAGAGTTATTATTTTCTGAAGTTATATTCTGACTGTGCTCCCTCCTTCACAGTTTGCTTGGAAAAAACTTGCTTCAGGATCTGAACTGGAACCAGTGGTCTGTGCTTATTAACAAATACACTTAGCGAGTGCAGATAGGTTAATTGAAGTTAGTTGTGTGTGACCAGGTTGGTTTGTCTTTAATCTCTTATGTTTAAATTTTATGGGCATGAAGACAATTAATCCTCTTAACTGCTGTAGACTTTGAATGCTTAGTAAATAAGTGGCCTCTTTAATTGATGCTGTGGTGTTTGCCTGTATAAGCCAAAATAAAAGTAAAGCTCTACACACTGGGCCTTGAGGGAATCTTCATCAGTGCAGTGAGCAGTTCTATTATGTAAAAGGCTTAAGAGTCTTCCCAGCTCATTATTTTTATAGTATTGTCTGCTTTGCTCTTTTAAGACAATGTTCCTTTTTTAGCATCAACAATTTTGAGATCAGAGATCACTTCCTGAGTCAATGCAAATGGAGCAAGTTATTTCAGCACTTTACAATCAAAGATGCACTTCTCATGCACACAGCCAAACAATGCTTTCTGTTTTTTTAATCAAAACCCAAAAAGGTGTTATTTTTCAAGAGAAGGGCTTGTTATTTTCATACACACGGTAAAATAATAGTCCAGAGCTAACTTCATAATTGTACAAAGTAAGAATTGTACAGAGTGTATATCTAGGGTTTACTCACTGTTCAACCATCCAAAATACTGATATTCTGTACTACTGTAAATCATTTTTCATGAGATATTCTTTATATCTTCTTCACTTTTAGTTATTAATCAGATTTTAAGCTGGCAAAATGCAATCTTCAGGTTTTATTCAGAGAGCATTTAAGCACTTAGTTTATTGAATCCATGCTAGTGACAGCGCATCCTTGTTTATTCCAGGTTTCAGATAATATCCATATTTCTTAAATCAGAAGTGATGCTTTATTTCTTCATGGTGAATAGATTAGGGGCAGTAAAATGCAGGGAAAAGAATGCGACTTTTGGGGGCAGTTTTTCATGAGGTATGATGGAGAAAGGAAATGTTGTCTCGCTTAAAATGAAATCTAAATCAAGATGAGTTTCACAACAAATATTTTGCCAGGCTGCAAATGTCCTCGGTGCTATGCCAGCCATCAGCTGAGCACAGATTGGAGTTGTTAGTGCCTCAGCCAGGCTTTTTCTGCAGGTGTCACAATCACTCACTGCCTCAGCTTGATGCTGCGTTGCTGTGCTCTAAAGTTCTCAGATCTTATCACATTTACTTGTAATTGTGTTCATGCATAATTTGTTATTAAATTTAGTCATATGTAATATTTTTTGGGAACTAATAACCTATTTAAAGTACAGTCTGTATTTTTGAATAAGTTTTCTTTGAGGTTCTTAATTTTTAACACAACTTTTAAGGTCAGTGGTCTGACTGTTTAAATTATTCAATACTTCTGAATTTTTAATATCTTTCCCCAGCAATGCAGACTGGATTTTCTCTTCTCTTCACAGTTCCTGGATGTGCAGTATGGAGGGTGATGCTGCTCAGCCTTTTGTTTTTTTTTTTCTTGTTTCAGATAATAGTCATTAATGTGAAATCCAAGCTCTCATTTTACCAATTGTAATGGTAACATAGAGAATATTTTGCTCCCTCACAGTGAAAATTGACCTACTTCTTTAATCTGTATAAGGTTGCACACTAGTATCATGTTCATCCCTTGATTTGGATCAGTTCTCAAGACAAGGGCCAGCACTAGCCCAGAACAGCACTGCAGCAGCAGCAGAATTTGACAGTCTGCATGTCTGCCAAATATGAACCTGAAGACCCTATCCTAGGACAGAGTTTTGTCCTCTGAAATTCTGGGGCAACATGATACTGCTCATTTTTAGCAGAGTAATACAGAGCAAAATTTTGCAAGGCAAGAAGAATTCAAGTTGAGGTCCATTTGCTCTAGCAGGTGAATTAATCCAAAGATGCAACCATATGTATATTTCTCCATGAGCAAGTAGAGAGAAGCTTACTGGGTACCTCTCAAATTGCTTTAGGCTTCCACAACAATCACATCTGCTGTTGTCTGTCAGAGGGAGATTCCTGGTTGGAGATCCTCGACTTCTGTATGTCGCCCTTTCTGCTTTTCTTTTCTCAGCTTGTATGTGACTGAATCCACAGCTATCCTATGGCAATAGAGTGCAGTAGATGCCTTCAGTGCACTCCTGCTCTCTAAAGAAGGGTCAGCCTTTATCAAATACTTGTCAACTAGTGAGAAAAATACTTATGACTGGATTTGTATGTTTATAAACCCTCTGCGTAATACGGGCTGTGTGAAGCTGTGATATGCCTCTGGGACTGTGAATTGCCTGGAGAATTTGTTCTTCTCATCCTGATCCAAGAATCCCATAAAAACTGCAAAAAAGTTGCACCACAGACACACAAGTGACATGGAGTGTAGCTGATCTGAGCTTCCTGGGCTGGCTGCACAATTTACAGCGTGTTACTTTCATAACTCTTGAGTGGAAGAGAATAACACTTGTGTGTGCTAGCAGCTTCTTTGTTTTTATTTACTGGACTGCGGTGTTTCTCATCCTTCCTGTACCTCTTCACAGAGAGTAAGCAAGTTTACCTGGAAACAGCATATTAGGAGGATAGTGATTACTCATGGGGTTGATCAAGGGATGGAACTAGTAAGTCTCAATTTGACTGTACAAAAATTTCAACTGGTCTACTTTGTTTTGCCCAGGGAAATTGAGAACTATTCCTTCTATTACCTTCATGTCTATTTCCTTGAACAGATTGGAAATACTTGCCTTTAAAGCAGTTACTCTGTTAGATGAATTGTAGCTCTTATAGTAACAGCTGCCTTAATCTGGGGTCACGCTTCTCTTTCACATGGTAAATGGCTGGAACAGTTCAAGTAGTCCTTACTTGGAGACTCCTGTTAGTGGACTTAGTGTTTCCTTCCCCATGCAGTGGTTCAATTTTAATGTTGTGCCTGCATTAATACGTGGCAAAAAGTAAAAAAGCAGTACAGCAATTACAAGTATTTACATGCAGTAACGAATGCAAATCTTTGCAGCCATTGCATCTTTTTGTTTGGGTCAGCCATTTGATGCTTTGTTGCTGTTATTAATAGAAATTAGTGCAAAAATCTTCCCATCAGTGACAGTCACATCAGCTTCAAAAGAAGCTGTAAAGCAAAAATATAATTCACTGGTCTTTCAAAAAGCAAAAATTATCTCCTTAGCAGGAATACTTCCCCACACACTCTAAAGAAAGCACATTGTTCTTCACTTGTCTAAGTCTAGAAATGTTGGTGATACAACTATTCTATCTATCCTGTGACACTCAATAAGTAACAGAAAAATGGGCATTTTTGTTCTCTGATACACTGAAGTCTTCTTAACACCTTGTTTGCTCTTTTTCTTACTAAAAAGGAAATTAAAACATCATTTTCTTCTAAGTGCTGGAGGCATAGGCAATTCTCTTCCCCAATCCCTTCAATTCTAACTTTATCAAGGTGTTTTGTAAGTGGTTTCTGCATGCGCTTATGATAGCAAAATGGTAGTTCTATACTTAAGAAATTCTAAGGAAAGTAGTAGACATTTAGAGCAATTTGAAGTGAAGAGAATCTAGAATAATGAATTAGTGCATGGGATGATGCTTCCAGTTAGCTCTGTAACTGGCATGTACTGATGGATGCCGTGATCTACAAAAACTAGTTCCAATACAAAACAGGGACTTTGTTTTTGTTTTGCTTGTCTGTAAATGAAAAGCTTAATTTTATGCTGATGGAATTAGGTAATATGCAGCATTTTCTGTTGATAACTGGGCACTTGTGCAGACTGAAGTGACCACCCACTGTGTGCATTGTGGTGCCCGGCCTCTTGGCACAACTGTGCCTGGCCTTCAGGCTGCGCTGCTTGTGCTGATGTCAATGCGAGCTGTGAGTGTTCAGCAGTTCTGGAAATCAGACACAGATTGTCTCAAGTTGGGTGCCCCAAATCTTCAAAAAATGCTACTAATTAGGCATTTTGCTGGAGGGTGCTCTCTGAAACCACCATGAGATAGGGTTACTGTGATTGAAGTCTCTTCTATTTTGGAATCTAATTTCAAAATGAGTGACAATAAACACAGTGCCTGATCAAAAGATATGCAAAGCATGAGGTCCCCTCCTGCTGCATATTTATATGTTGCAATGTGTTATAAATACATTAAACTCAGTAGAAACCATTGTAGTTTATATAAATCAGCTGTTATTGAAGAGCTAGCCAGTTCATTAGTGTGTTTCTGCATATGAACATGGTTTGCTGGGCTTCTGGAGGGAGGCAGTTATAGGAGTATGAGACCTGTGGTGGTCTCCTGGCATCTTACACCACTTGGAGGTACCAACAGATAACTGCAAAGTCATGCATATGTTTTGCAAATAAAACACTTGGACCTCTATTTTCTTTAACTACCTTTCAGTCAGTTACAGCACAAGTGAAGAAACAGATATTAAAGCTGGTGACCTGGGGAAAACATTTCCACCTTTCATAAATAAACTATTTTCCCCTTTGATGTCTGTGGAACATTTTGTGTCAGTGATAAAGAAGGAATTTTTCTCTGTGGCTTTATCTATGTCAACAACCTGATGTCAAGAGAAAATAGAAACCAGTGATTCATTTGTAGATGTACCTCATAGGTAAATATTACTGCATTGTGAGAGGGTAGAGCAAAGGGTCATAAACTTTATTTGGCCTTCTTGGCATTTAGACTAATACCATGATGTGGACCAGAGGAAGTTCTCCATGGACTGAGTGAAACAGCTGCATATGACACAGCTTTCCTTGAGTGGAATGTAAGAGTCAGGATGGTTGTTGGAACTAGACAGGAATTCTAATTCCTTAACATTCTTGAATGTCAATGTTTGAGAGCAAGATTGGGAAATTCTAGAATGTATCTATGACAGCTATATATGAAAGACCATTCAGTCTGTCATCTGTCATGGTAATGAGTGCATAAAAATCCAGTAGAAGACCAGATATGTCTCTAACATTAGTAGGCTTCCCAGAAGGACAAACAAAACCAAAGAAGTACAGACACATACATAATTATCTTAGTTCAGAAATTTCCCTTTTCATAATGTGTTAATTTCTCCTGTGTATAGCTATTTATTTGTCCAGTACACATCAATGCTTTTCATTTTGTGAAGTTAAATGTTAATGGTGGGAAAATATCTGTCAGAATGGAGAGCTACTTCATTGGGAGGGGTGATGATAAGGGGAAGGAATGTTCTTTCTCACCATCTGTTTTCCCTAGAAGGTGGCCCATGTGGAAAATTGCATATATAACTGTAAAGTCAGCTGCTAATGAGCCACTGGGGGCGATCTAGGAGTAGGAAGAGTAAATCTTACCAGGCTCTTGCTCACTGTGCTTTATGGACATTAATGTTTGAAATATTTCGTAAGTTAGCGTGTGTTGTTTTGCAAGTATTAATCCCCTTTATGTACAAGCAATAGAATCTAGGAACAAAATGATTTTTTCATAACCATGAAGAAAATCATTTCTGGAGCCAGGAGAAATTCTTATGGGATGCTGTTTCCCTGCTCTGCATTCACAAATACATCAGGATGATCCTTACAAGATTTTTGTCACTGAATTTTTGTAGCATAAATCCGGCTTACTGTACATGCAACATACTGCACCTCTGCAGATAGCTGTCCTGGTTCTTAGCTTTGGCATAGATCTGGAGAACTGCAAAAACAAGCACCACTGTACTGGATCCTCAAGTGTTTATCAAGTCCCCGACCTTTGTTTTTGGTGGGACTGTTGCCCTCTGTCAAATAGCTTACAGATCTATGCACCTTGTTGAAGAAAGGTACAGTCATAGGCAAGAAACTTTAAAAATCCAGCTTTAACAAAGTTGCTATAAAGAGGCTTGCACCTCTGCAGAAGTACAGGGCCAGAGGGCAGCTGCTACCTCTGTGCCTCATTATCAAGAATTGTGTGTTGGCTCAGGAGGCAGCACAGATCCGCTAAACCAGAGAATCTGTAGACTTACGTAATTATCAGCTTCCACTGAGCCCTGATTTGGCCACCTGGTTCCCTTTCTAGCTGGAGAGCTAGCATGTCAGTAATAGTTGCTAAGAGGAGAAGCCTGGAGAAGAAAAAATAATTCCTGTTGGCAGTGTTTATGAAAGTCTGGTGGAATGTGGCTGAGAGTTGTCTCAGCCACAAACAATGTGATGGGATATTATTTGTGGGAAAATGTCAGCAGCTTTTTTTCTCTTTATTCCTGTTTTCTGACTCAGATTAGTGTGATGGAATAGATAAACTAGTGCAGCTCAAAGCACTTAAGTTTAGGAAAGTATTGGCTCCCTGCTCATTTTGTTTAGTTACACTCATTATGCTCATTAGGCCAATCTGGTTAGCTCCTAAACTGCAGGAAGTTGGAATTTTCAACTGGTCTGGTCCCTAGGTCTTGTTTATTTAATGGGCTTTTTGCACTATTAATAATTCTACATATGCTGTGATTACATAAAAATATTATTGGACTCTTTGTTGGGCATGATAAAGAGAATGTTTTTGTTCATAAGTATCTGAGAAGCACTGCATAGGGAATATTTTCTCACTTTAGGCAGCTGTCTAGTGGATTAAATGCTGTTGCAGAGCTTTGATCGGAAGTTTATGGTGTCATGCTGAAGGGTTGGTGACATCACTGCTCAGGAAGTAAGTAAAGTGCTTAATGCCAACTTAAAATAACAGTTTGGGACAGTGGTAATTTAAATATAGGTAGGATGGGAAAGAAGACCTTGAGCAGGAAGAATTTTTGACAGTAAAGACCTTGCCAAGGAGCACTGTACTTTGTTTATATATTCCCTTTTTGTTACAGATTTCTCTTCCCTGGCAGATGAAAGGAGGATGTGTTTTTCCTCTGTTTTAAACCTAGCGATACTACATGAAGAAACTTCTTACCCACACACTGATTTAATGAATCTGTAATTTTAGGCTCGTCTATTTGGAGAGAAGGGATTTTCCAACATTTCCTGAGGAGAGTTTTTGAAAAGCAATAACTATAATATTAAAAACCTCCAAGTCACCTTTTCTCCTCACAGGAAATAACACAGCTTTCCTTGCATCTCTGGCAGTATTTAATTATACCCAAATTCTTACAGAATGACAAATGGCAGTTTGTCTCAGTGGTAGAAGGTTTGAATTTTTAGTTGTGAAATGCAGATGATGTGGGTCCTGGATTATCTGGGCTTTGCTTATATATTGGATCTCTGTCAGAGTTTCCACTTTCTTTTGTACCCTAGAAGACACCAAAAGAAATGCTGCGAAGAGACGGGAAGTTGCCAGTGTGTCTGTAACGTCTGTGTGATACTGCTGACTGACAATGCAGCCTGACTCACTTCCTGGCAATGGGCAATACCTGAGTCCTGAAGGGGAGCGTGCTGGGGGGAAAGTGGTGTAGATACACATTTATTTGCAGGAAGCTTCATCATTCCTTTTGTTCTTTTCTCTGTCTTAGTGAATGTATGCAGAACTCTCTTCATAATGGAGAAAGCTGGGTTTCTTTTTGGACATCCCACAGCCAAGGGTCCTTTTTGCAGACAGCTGCTGAAGGACAAGGATTTGCTGACCTCAGCAGCAGAGTAGCGGCAGCTTTTTGTCACAGCAGAAAAGTTCTTTGTGACTTGGGACCCCAGTTCTGAGCTTTTCTTGTACAGTCTCAGCATGGCACCAAAAAATTACGAGGTGGATGTTTACATCACCACTTGGGAGAGTTAATGGTGTGGATCTGACAATTTCTTTTATCCCCCACAACAAGGCGATGAGAGCAGTGCTGGCATTGCAGCGCAGGTGTGGTGTGCTGCATCCTGCTGAGTTCTGGTGGCTCACATCAGTTACACGCAGAGCTCTGCACCCTATGGGCTTTACCTTACAGGATATCACAGTAAAGCAGAATACATTTTGGGGGGGCTATTCTGCAGAGCTGGAGTTAGGCCACTGCAGGGACTGCATGGCACCGGCTGTGTGCCACAGCAGGCGACACCCCAAAGCTGTCAGCACTTCTTGCTTTCATACCTGTTTTTCTTTTCTATTATTTTCCTTATTCCTCCCCCCACCCCCCACCACACACACACACACACACACACGCACTTATCGGTTTCACGGAGCAAATTTAACCACCCTGTTTCAAAATAGAAGAGTTTCAAGACTGCCTAACCTCTCCTCTGCTAAAATTTGCTGTGCACTTACCACTTGGCAGACGCCCGAAATAGCTCAGTGGGTGCTTTTTATAGTCATCATCGGGAAAAAATAAAAAGTCACCACTCCATTAATACATTTTGTTTTGTTCTAACTGCTGGTAAATGCGAGTGTCTGCACAGATTGGTGCTGGCTGAAACTCCAGTCATTATACTGCAATAATATTTTTGATAGATTTTCAACAGCTCCAGAGTTTCTGTCAACATCACTTTGGCTTTTTAAAGTTCTTATCTTTAATAGGTCCCAGGAACCCTGAAAACATTCAGGTCAGTTTAGTACCTGAATCTTCCCAAGTAATTAGCAGGTAGAATTACCTGGTAGCAGTCAGTGTTTTTCCCTGTAATCCATCCACATGAGCTGCAGCATGGTAATTGCTATCTCTGGCGGCCCTGCAAACATGTCTAATTTAATGTGTCAATAGGGATTTTTCTGTCTGTTTTTTCATTCCTGATGCCAGGCAGTGAATTTTCCTTTCAGAAGGCCAGACTCAAAGTGAGATGGATATATTGAACACGTGGATTTCAAGGAAATGTATTTCCCAGCAACTGTAAGCGTGGAAAAGCATTCAGATCTTGTTCTCTTTTCCACGTGACTTTTCAACAGGTTAAAAAAAATGTATGTAGCAAAAGAATACTCACAGATATGGACCTCGTTTACTGGAGCAGATAAATGCCAAGCTGACCATGGTGTCTCCTCGCCAACAGCACAGCATTTCATCCCTTCTGGCTTCTTTGGGGATGTTCTCGTTTTCTCTGATGTTGACTCAATGATGTCAACTGCTGGTGAGACACATGTAGCTTTTAGTCTCCCCTCAGTCAACATTTGCAAGTAGTGAATGAACAGATGGGCTCAGATCTGCTCTGAGACCAGATGTGGCATGTGCATATTTACAGGGGACTCCACAGGCCGGCTTTCCACCAGCAGGTTCTGCATCGTGGCTGGCTCTGTGGGTACTCCTGTGACTGTGTTTGGGAGCGCTGGTGGGTCAGAGGGCTGCGGTTCTCTTAATTGCTTCATTTGCCTAAATACTTCCTTACTTGTGAGATTCCAGAGGACTGTGTGATTTTGCTCTGCATTAAAAAAACAAAAAAACAAGATCCTATTCTTCATGAGGGAAAGCATATATTACAATGATAAAAGTGGTTATTCCCAAAAGAGAGACAGAGTGGTATGTGCATTATATATTCTCTACAGATCTATAAACAGTCCTTTGAGTCTGTTCACATCACACTGTGAGTCACTGATGTTTCCTATTTAGTTTTCAGAGAAGACCCTAGCATCTCTGTTGTAAAGGAAAAATAAAAATTAAATAATCCATTGTGAACAAACCCATTGGGCATGTTTCAGAGCAGTCCTGGATACACAGCACACAATATTCTTGCTTATTAAAGGAGAGGATTCCAGAGAAAAAGAGTTGCATTCTGCCAGGGTCTGTAAGCATACAGAATAAAACTGTCCTTCCTGAGAGCATGAGCAAGTTCAGATCCTCAGGTGACCTAGCTGGCACTGCTAAGCTGGAGGCAGAAAACCTACGTTGCATTAGCTGCTTGATAGGATTATCTTTTATTCCCTTCCATTAAAAAAAAAATCTGTTTTGAAAAAGTAAACAGTGTAGTCTTGTAGCAGTAAAGGACTATAGTGTGCTACTCAAGTTCATGTTCCTTTTTCTTAATTTGAATTTCCCAGTTTGAAAATCAAACCTTTGAATTTTGGAATACAGTTTTCACTGGCTAGCATTAACATAAGTACTGTAGTTATTGAGTAAATGGATATCAAAGTTAAATGACTGTGGTAGAATCTATAGTGAACATAAGTAGAATAGTTTTATCAATGAGGTAAGACCATAATTTGTTGCAAAACAAAACAGAAGATGTTATGTAAATTGAAAGATTCTACTCCTTTAAATACAGGTGAAATTTCATGTAATTGCTGATTACATTTTTAGTATAAGTTTTTTTGTTTTGTTTATTTTTTTTCTGGGGGGGAGGAGGGTGCTTAAATTATACAATATGGTAATGCTTCAGTGTTGGTCATTTTAGAAGACCTAGAAGTTTTATAGAGAACTCACTCCAAACTGCCTCTCTATTCAGCAGATTAAAAATTGAGGTCCTTCTCTAGTTTAAATGGCAGGCAGTAAATCCACAGGTAATCCCTGTAACTTTTCATATAAATTTGATAACGAAAGAAAGTATGCTACTAGCATCTCTATAACATAACTAAGCTTCATTGCATAACTCAAACCATGATGGAGGTTTTGACATGCTCAGTGGCAATCTGACAGATGTGTCATAGTGTCTAATCCCCCAAAGCCCCAAAGCTCTTTGAAAATGGGTGTTTCTGAAAGACCAGATTGGAAAACATGCTGCATTTTTATTAAGCTTTTTCTCTCAGTACCTGTATTACTTCCAGTGTCCTCTTGTTGGCAGGCTGGCTGCACAGCTATGCACTAACTAGTCTGGCAGTTCTGCTTTGCTAGCAAAGAGATAATATACATATAACTACGTATAGTTAAATTATATATTTTATATAAATTACATAGAAATACAATACTTAATATATAGAAATATAATACTTTATGATTTTAAAATATTGAAATTGTGAATTTAGGGCTATTTTATCCCACATTTTCTTCTTCTATCAGGATATGAATCCTATACTGATATGCCCAGCTTCAATATTTCTGGCATTAAAAAGAAGAGGTAACATTATTATGGATTTGTGATAAATTCAGAAAGCATTCTGGAGCAGTATTGGTAATACTAGAAGAAAATATACTATGTGTTTGAATGCAATTTTAACAAAATGGCCCCCAAATCTAAATGCAGGCAGCGTCTCTAGTCCTGAGATTTGCCAGCATATCTCTAGGCCAGACTCATGGGAGACTGAAAGGGAGTTCCATTGAAACATCACTGTGTCCTATAGATTGTGCTCAGTGGTGTCTCAGTTGTTTGGATGACATCCACAGTTGGTAAAAAGAGAAAATTGGGCCAGTTTACATTCTGTTACAGAGCAGCTTCCTGGATGACAGAATAATTTCCAATCAAAGAGCCCTGGATTACTCCCTGCTGTGAGCTAATAGGGTGCTAATTAGCATATTTCATTTATTTACTTAACTGGGATAAAAACAATTGGGCACAGGTCCCATTTACAATGGTTTCCTGGGGAAGCTGCAAACTGCTGTAAGTGTAACCGTGCTGCATTAAAAAGATATAAGCTCACATAAACATAATGTGCAGACTGAACACAAACTGGCATGGCTGCCCAATCTCCACATAGACCAAGGTTTAGAACATTAAATAAAGCTGTATCTCTGTTTCCTGTAAGTCTTAAATGGGATAAATGAAATTAGAGCAGCATTTTTTCAATCTTTGCTGGCCCATTGGTGACAGTACTGAAGAAGTGCTGTGCTGAGGACAGCATCTTGCTTTGCCTTGTGCTCTCCTGTGCTGACTGCCACCTTCATTTCTCACGACTATTAGCTGTGCTGAAGGCTCAAGCAAATATTGGCTCCCCATGAAACATGATTTAGAAATTGTTGTCCTACGACTTTTTCCTCTGTTATAGTGATGGTAGCAGCAAACAGCACTTTTGTTTAAATTGTCAGTTCCAGACTGGGCTGCGCTGGGGCTCCTGGAGGCTCCTGTTGTCCCTGAGGTTCTTAGGCTGGAGTTGCTTAAAACTGGAACACATTCCCAAGGTGGGATACACCTGCCCAGTGCATTGTGCCATTGGTGAACATCTCTCTAGCTGCATGAATATTCAGCCTTTTATTTATTTGCTTCCTCACACTCAACCTCCTTTTGCTCCCATTTTCCTGTGTACTGGTCTTTTTCCAAGCTACTGAACATTTTAAATTGCATTTTTTGCATTTTTACAACTTAAGCAAGACTTCTACCTGCAATGAAATTCCTTATCCATTTAGATTCATATTCTGCTTAGTTATGAAAATCTGGATTTGCCCTGAAGCATTATAATATCTTTCTGCATCTGGGAGGCAAGTTCATTAAACTGTATGGAGAGATTTTGAGATCAAGAGACCTGAGGTCCATGTCTGCCTTTCTTTTCATCTCATTGTGTGATGCTGAGTAATCTGCCTTTCCATTCTTCATTTTCCTTATCCGTAAACTGGTGAGAATAATGCTTTATCCTGCCCTTTTAAACATGCTTTAGTATTCTCAACTGGAAGATGCTTTATGGCAAAGATACATTAATGCCCAGACCTCTGCCCCCATCCCAAACCTCATCCTTATAGCACTGGGAGGATCTTGTTCTTGTTTTTCCCCAACCGAGAAAGACCCTATGCTGGGAAAGAGCAAGCTTTGATTGTTTCCTGGAGTGTGTGTTTTCTGCACTATAATGAGTGAAATACCCCTCTGGAAGAAAATAGCCCTTCCGCATCTTCTATGGTTGTAAAATGGCTAAGTATAAAGCATCTAAGTGTAAAAATTTATAGACCAACTGGAGTAAATAGAGACCTGTGCATGGGGAGATGCAGCACCTTTTCCAGCCTATTAAAACTTGTTCCAAGGAGGCACGTTTTCAGGTTTTTTTCATGTTAAAGTTATGGTATATCCCAGAAAAGCATAATCTTTTCCATCTCCTCTCCTTGGGGTTAGAAATAGTGTCGATCTTTTCTGATACAGTGATGTCTATCTGCAGAAAAAAGATGGTTCTGCTTTGAGTTGTAGGCCTAGCTGTTACAAGCAATATACCTGAGGGAATTTAAACATGAATTAAAATATTTGTTGTTTTGTTTTCCCCAGATCCACCTGAGCATTCTGAAGGAATGAACTGAACTACCCATAGAGGACTAGCTCCCAAATTTGAGAATATTCACCAGTAAATCTCATAGCTAGAATGTATTGGTACAAATTTAGGAAAAAATAAAACTACAAGTGTATATTCCCAAGGCTTATGTATTTATGACTACAGGCCCAGAAATCTGTTGATCTGTGTGCAGGAGAAACTACTGGTCATGCTTCCAGAGAATTAGGATTCCATCAGGGGCCAAAAATCTGGATGATAGTTCTGTACAATTTTACCGTGTTCCATGTTGCTCATCGTCAGTGAGTGAACCAATTTTTCAGTAATCTTTGTCACAGCAGGCAAGATAGAAATTTGTCTGTAATTTGTAATCATTACTACTTTACCTGAGATTAATCATGGATCACCTACAGTGAAAAAAGATGCCTCCTAACCTTAGGAAGGACTATTCTCCATTCAGACGGCCATAGATGCTTTCCGCTCACAAAGTGCACTTTGTCTTGACCATCCTTCTTTTTTATGTCAGATGAACTTTTACCTACGTTCTGCTTTTCTCTACAAGAGTGAATACTTCAGATTTCATACATAAAGTGATTTTCTCAATTCTTAGTATCGTGAAAGAGATTGGAAGGTGGCGGGAGAGATTTGGAGTGTTCCTATTGATATATTTTTCAGCAGGGACAAAAATAATGTCATAGAGCATGCAAGCAGATATGGGCAGTGAATTGAAATAACCTTTATTAACATAGAAAGGCTCTGTTTACTACTAGGTAGTTAATAGGAGGAATTTGGGTTAAAGGATACTGTGATTCTAAAGATCTGTGTTGGCTTATGAAAGCAAAGCGTTCATAAAGCAGCCCAGCTAGTCTGGCACTGTACTATATATAGTGAAACTGGAAAGCTTCCGATATTCAAAATGATCTCTTAACTGACCTCCTTATGGCATTACTGAAGTTTTTTATGTAATGCTTTTATTTTTATTTTTTTCAGTTAACATCTGTCTTCATGTGGACACTGATTTTACTTCCTATGCCCTGACCTTGAGTTTGGGTTGCAATGTAAAATGCTTTTGAGTTGAAGTTGGCTTGTTTGCTATAATAATGGCAACAAAGTAGGAGATAACAGAAAGGGGAAAAAAAAGTGAATAGATTGGAGGTATGACTATAGGATATCAATACTGAAAACAGTAGATATGGTCATGGTACTTAAGAGGCACCGTGTTTCCAGTAAAGACAGCAAAGTGTCATAATTACTGTACAACTATGATCATCCCTGTTCAAGAATAATAAATTTTGCCAAGGACAGGTGAGAAAAGTCTTCTAGAGTGCTTAGGGCAGTGAATAGCCTATTTTATGGCAAACAATGCAGAAGATAAGAATTGTGGAAGGTGAAATACAAAGTTAGAATACCAAGAAATAGATATGAAAGGCCTGCAATTAAATTGGAAATGAAAAGGTTTCTAAACATCATACACCATCACTTGGGAATGCATGTATCCATATGGTGGTAGAAACCATATGGTGGTATACCCGTTACTATATAATCTAAGAGGTCCTTTCCAGTATATTTCCTATGGTGATGTGTTCCTGCATATGTGTTCATGTAGTTTTCTTGGATTGGGATAAAATGTCAGAATAATGTTTTGAGATCTAGTTTTCAAATAATGAGCATGTGAATTGGAATACATAACTTAAATCAAGCTGTAGGATTAAAGATTTGTGAATAGCTTGTTTTGGTTAGCTTTCCTCTTGATCTGTAAACACCAAAGGTATTGATTCTACTAAAAAGAGCAGCAAAAAGTGCTGGAAAAAATATCATACATAAATTATTGGTCATGTCTTACTGATTACTTCTTCTATTAAATTGAGAAGCTAGATACATATGATTTGTACTTCAGATTCAAGGCAATTCCAAAAAAAAAAAGGAGCATTGGCAAATTATAGTTTTTCTAACATATCCAGTGAGGCCATTAATTTTAAGTGAATATTTTTGAAATTTCCCTGGTGGGCTGTAGATTGCTTTAAATTATCATTGGTGCTTGTGTTTCATGTGGAACGTATATATGAACTTAACCAAGCTCCCTACAGAAGCTGGGGGAAACTGCATCATTTTACATGTTTTAGAAACATTTTCCTTGCCTAACTGGGATGTTTCTGGAAACTAGAAGAATCGCTAATTGTGATTGAACACCTGGTGGAAAGGTAGGACCAGCCCAGAGTGCATGCAATGCACCTGAGTGACTGGAAGGGATGGAGCCAGGATCCACCCCATTTAAGGGCTGGCAGTGGGGGCAAGGGTATCTTGCTGGATATCCCTGCCTACCTGAGGCTTTCAAAGGTAAGCAGCTTTTTTCCTTTGTTTCTGTGTCCATAGCTGCTGCATTTGAGCTTCTCCTCATTTGCTGTAGCTGAAGGCTTTGCCACTCCACTATTATTGCAATACTTTTCATCAAATCATAGTTTACAGAGACTTTCCAAGACCTTTATTTGTCATTATTGTATGTTTCTATTTTATATAGTCCTTTTACTTAATTATGCACTGAGATAATGAAGAAGAAAAGCGCTTCTCAGATGTGGTAGTTCAGACTTCTCTGTGCAAATTATTTAATCATGCCAATAAAATGGGTGAAGCTTCATGCTTATCTGCGTGGGATATCCCTATATATATATCTGGGATATCATCATTTGTGGACATGTTTTTTCTTGTACGTGGGATGGAACTGGAATTCATGTTTTCTCTACTGGATGAGTGCTGTAGGTGTTATTTAGTGGATGAAAAAAGGATGTTAGAATGTTGCCATAGGGAGCTTACCCCAAAATTTGTGGAAAAAAATATTCTTGCAAGTGTGGTTGGAAAAATGTTGAATTTCTGCAAAGCTGAGATGTTAATGAATGAATGTTACATCTGTGACGTATAAAATTGAATGATACCTGCTGTTGGATATGAAGGCATTCTTGTTCTGTGCACTGGGGCAGAAATATTGGGCATGAATGTGATGGCCCTTTGAAGAGTTGCTCCTTGGCATATGTGACTAAAAGCAATCTTGTGTTGATCATCCTGGAGGAACTGAAGCCAACAGGAATGAGATTGCTTCATGGAGTTGAGATGAAACAAGACAGGAGAAATATTTGGGTGTTTGGGAGGAAGGTATGTGGCTCTGAAAGGAACAAACTGTTGGCTTTCCCTGTGTTCTGCTCCTTGCCCTGAATGAGGTGACAGGGCAGGATAGTTCTGGGTGATGATGCTTGGCTGACGGTGTGTGGTCTGAATGTGTAAATATCCTTTGTTTCTTATCCCTTTGTGCTCCAGGGTCACATAACGGGTCCACAAAAAAAGGAAAGGAAATTGTCCTAAGGGAGTTTCTATCCCGTTTCTCAAAACCTTTGCTGAAATGTGCAGTAGTTTTGTGTGTCAGTCCTTACTGCCTGTTATGTCTGCACATCATAACTCAGGGATGAGCAGTTGAAAGAAACTGAAAAGCTCCTCCTGGCTCTAGGTGATTTATAAACTGAATATTTATATAGAATAATGGGGGGAGAGGGGGTGCGGCATTGTGACAGTATGATAACTACTCAAAAGAGACAACTGGACATTTGTGAACTAATGAAGTTTGTCTGTTTCTGCTTCTATGCACACAAGAAATGTACTCAGATATATTTACTTAATTAATTTTTTGCTATTGTCTCATTTTCTGTGTTCCTTTGTTGCCTGATCAATCTTCTTGTTATTTGAGCTTGCTCGTTTTTGTCTGCTGAAACTGATATGTGCATAAGCTGTAGCAAAGAAAGCTGAATATTTGAGATTTTGAATCTGTGACTCATTCTACTGTGAACTGAATACATTATTTTCTTACCATCTCTACCCTGTAGAAAAGCATTGAGATACATATTCACATTCCTTTAAATGAGAAAATCCCAGCTCTTTTTCATATATGTTTTAAAAATATCTTTTGGTGTATTTTTAATATTTCAAAAATTGATAATTTCTGTGAATTGGTGATGTATACAGAATTATTTCTTTTTATATTTCCTGAAAAACTAATTCGGAGCCCCACGATTTACTCTGTGGCAAAAGCAAAGGAAAAAAATAACAAACAGTACAGCTATAAAATAAATACGCAAACTTTCAGTTCTGAAAAAGTATTCTCAGTCAGTATAGGTTTGTATTTTCCAGTGCCTCAGGGCTACATTTTCTTTCTGACCATCAGAGAAGTCTTTTTGTGGAAGCCCACCTTTGTAGATTCAAGGAGAGGCTGTGACCTGCTGCACTGCACTTGGTCTGGAAGTCAGGACCCCCCTCTTCGTGACCTTGGGCAAATCCCTACACTCTGCTTGCCTTCCATGCTCTCTCTTGCCCACCTTCTGGTGAAGTGTTCATCACAAGGACTGTCCCTTGCTTGTTCTGTGTAAGGGTCTCTCACAGCAGAGTGCTGTTCTCTATCAAGACTCCAGGTTGCTATTGCAGAATATACAGAATGTAACTTTTTGTTTGCTGGTAGATTACTGATGATAGATGGATGGTTTGGACTGCGAGTGGTCTTAGAGGTCTTTTTCAACCTTGATGATCCTATGAATTATGATTCAAAAATAAAATGTAACATACTGAAAGGACATAAAATGATATCTACGATGCAGTTTAAGTAGTGAATGCGTGAGGCACTCAGCCCTTGAATATCAGCTTTTATTTTTGCATTTTTTGTTGAAGAGCAGAGTGCTCTCTTCCTTAATGCAGAACAAGTTTTGTGTCTTTACAGTAAGTGACTGTGGCTTATAACATGTTAGCAGCTGACATTGTCAGGACTTCGATGTGTAGAGAGATTTCTAATACTCATACCTTTTATTAATGCTGTTTTCTTCATAAGCTGATGACTTGCAGTTGTATACAAGGATGTGTAGTAAATGCTATATTTTTATACTTTATCAGAAATCTTCATACATCTATCCTTTTGTAAATATATGAAGCTGCGCAGAGAGAAGTGAAGCCACAAAGAGAATTGTTAAATCAGACTTGATGTGCTTTGCCAAACAAAGGAAAAGTTCAAACTGCATTGTAGATATAGTGCAAATGAATTTCTCTGCAGCCATAGACACTCATCCGTGATCTAATAAAGACTATTCTAATTCTTTCCTTTCTTCAAGACTTTATAGCCCTGCCTGTCTGTATGGGAACCCTTATCAGAATCGAAGCAGACGGGTGAGAAAACAGACCACCCTGGGAAGTTGATCAGGATGTGAACAGAGCCCAGAAAGAGACTAATCACAGCCCACTGCAGATAGCCTACCAAAAATGTGGTGGATTAAAGAATAATATTATATGAGAACTCAAACATTCTTCTTTATGTGAGCTCTTCTTTTGAAAATCATCAAACAATTTAGACTGTTACAGTATATTTGAAAGTGGTGGAGGAAGGAGGAAAAAAAAGATAATGTTCACAGAGACTAATTGAAGTGAAGAGAGAGATTTCTTTCTTTGTGTTCCATTTATTATTTTTCACCACTTGTTTTATTAACATGCATCTAGAGTTACATGTTGCTTTAATCTCCTTGATTAAGACTTGCTGAAAGGTTCTGTCACTATTTATTGTCTGAGTGCCTTAGGTCCCTCTTTTTCTTTTATATCAGCTATGCCAATACCTCTTTTGAGTTCAAATGGAAATATTGTTATTTCTGTAAAGTTTAGTAGGATTGATGTTCTCTAAAAAAAAAACCAAACAACAGCAAACAGAAATTCAGATGCGTGGCTAAATACTATCTTGAGAGAGAAAAGCACCCTTTTACTACTATGGTAGATATACTGTAAATATTAATTTGAGCAACTTTTCAGAGCTGTTTTCCATGTTCTTTTCTTACTACTGGTTTACCATGAGCATCATTTTGCTGATGAAATGTCTGGTTTTCTTTCCTCTAATAAATCTGTCTTTAGCTCTGAGCTGTGCTGTCTCTTCAGCCAGAAGGAGTTAACTCTGCTTGCCAGCACTTTACTGTTGAGCTGCATTTAAGTAGTTCATTGGGGCATTGTGACTGTAAATGAGATATAGCGTCCTGACAACTGTTCATGATTTTTTTTCATAAATAAATAAAACTGCATCAGAAGACATTCTACTTCTAAGGAGTAGGCAGTTTAAAGATAGTTCCTCCCCACTACTTGTCCCTAGAAAGAAATTCACTTGAGTTTACTATGATTTCAGCCTTAGAGGGGAAAATATATTTTTAATTTAAGATCTTTTTTCTTGTAAGTTTAGGGAGGTACTCCACTGTAGAATGAAATAAAGTTGATTGTAAAGGTAACTAGCTCATCATTACCACATGCATGCTGGTCACAAAACATGCACTACTATTTCTATTGTACTGTTACCTTTTATGTTATAAACTCCATTTATCTTATTTTTTCCTCCAACTGACTTTTTATATTCAGAAGTATGTCTGGAACTGTGTAACTTAAAAAATATTTCTAATATGTTGGAAGTATCTGTATGCAAATACCACCTTTGATCCCAAATCTAGCCATTAGACACTGGGTTTTGTCTTTTACTTTGTGTGTTAGTGTATAGGGGAGAGAGAGACTCCGGTTATAAAAGAATCTGGTTATAATACCTACAGGTTAGAGAATGTAAGATCTGCTTGGAGAGTCGGTAGCTAAAAACACCATTTAAATATTCTGCGCGGTTAATGCTTCAGCTTAATACAAACTGTTGTAAGAAAATATTTTAGGATACAGATATTTAGAGCATTCGGATTACTTTTGACAACAGTGCAAGGAATCCATTCAAAGCAGATTCCTCCCTTTTGTTCACTGAGGACCTGCAGAATCTAAGATAAAAATGGCAGTTGTCCTCAGGGCACCCTGAGGCATGTCATTAAAATTGGAATTTGATCCTCTTTTCATGGTTACTTGGGACAATCAACCACAGCAAACCTGAAAACTCATCAGTTTTCAAAAATATGACATGCCCTTGACTTTGTCAGTTTGGATTCAGTATGTAAGATTTGAGTATTTCAAAATCCCTTTAGATGTCACTCTGTCTTCAAGAATACAAACACTGTGTCTTGCGCAATATGAAAGATACAGTTCTTATAAATTTTTCTGAGGACTTACCCTATATATAAAAAGGGACAAAGTAAATCATAGTCTTGAAAGGAAAGTGCTTTATTAATTGAGAATTTTAACACAGCTAATTGTAACAAATAAGAAGAACAAGACTTAGTACATTTCTAACTATTAATATTTTTTTTTAATTGGGAAAATTAGACTGTCAGAAGTAATTTGGATCTTTCTAAACTGTGTGAAACTTATCAGTTCTACCTGGCTGTGTATTTCTATAGATAACTGTAATTAAAAAAAGTACCTGGCAAATGGGTGTAGCACAGTGTTTTGCCATTTATTCCTCTGTACTTGGCCTCTTACAGCTTGGAAGTGTCATCCCTCCACTCTTCCCAGCTCCTGAGTTTAAAGAATTTGCACGCCCTTTCATATATACTTTTATAAATAGCAGAATGATTACTTTTCTGTTTCCTGCAGCTGGGCTACCAGAAAATTGTGTTTTGCCTACGTGGCAGAGGAGCCATGGGCTGGCCATTTTGCTGTCACTGCAGCTTGCCATTGGCAGCTTGCTGGTGCCTGATGTGCCAGAAACCATATGGCTGCTTCTTTCTGCTCTTCCTGCTCCCCTGAAAGTTGCAAGAGGAGAAGGACCAGCTGCTGACACCAAGAACTAACAGAGATTTTCTTCAAGAGAGGGACAGTAATGGCAAGAGACCTTCGGGTGTACTTTGGCTTCACCCCAATACTTTTCTTTTTTGTTTTTTTTTTCTAGCTTCCCATACCCTTAGAATTTCTGTAATGTGTGTTCTCATTCCTTCTGTGTTGTTTTTTTGTACATCTTTTTACTTAATCTGTAAACTAAAGTTCCTAGTTAATGTGCAGATTATTTGTAACTGCTAATCAGTTCATTTAATAATTGGCATAAGAGTGTTACGTACACATGGAGTTGCACAGAACTTGGCAGCTCTAGACAGGCAGAGGTTTCTGCTCCGAATTCCCATAAGGCACACTGGTTAAGGTGTTTACTTGCACCATTTGTGTGGGAAGGAGAAATCTTGTCTTTTCATGTGGAAATTCCTAATTGCTTTCTTCATTTTGATAGATTTATGGGTTACACAAAACATAATTGCAAGTAGTGTAACAAAGCAACAGTCTCATGAGCACCTGTAGTGTTGCTATTATAAATAGTATAACTAACATCTCATTCTGACTGTTGTGAGAGCGCATAGATCTGAAGGTCTCGTTTTCTTGCTATGAAATTGCTGCTGTTCCTCTTCTGCTTCTCTTTGCAGAAAAATTCCTTCAGCCTTCAGTCCTGAAGGGCAGCATCTGTTGCCTCACTTTCCTGATCTGTTGCTCAACACTAAAACAGTTAATAGCATGTGCTAGGGACTCTTGCTAGCCTGATACTTGTCCTGATTTTTCACTTTCACATTTTAAATTTTGTAAAATTAAAAAAAAAATAAATTCAAATTTTGTTTCTAAGTTTGTTAAGTCGCCCTCAATAGGATAGTGCTGAACTTTGTGAGGTAGAATGGAGTATATAAAACAGAAAGTGTCCTTGGTAGCTGAGAAGGTCACTCATCTACCTGCTCTGCAACATGCTGGCAAAAAGATACTCAGCGACTTTCTGCTCTGCTGTGAGGGGCTCCAGGTTGGTAAATGATGGAAGGAGCCATGACCTAAGAATAGAAGAAGTCATGAGGACTGGCATTTAGGACCCCTCTGCTGTCTGCCTAACTTCTACACTGACATTTCTTATGTATGAGTTGACAAATTACCTGACATCTTTCAGTCTTGGTGTCTTTCTCTGTAGACAGAAAATACTTCTCAATTAAAAAAAATGCATCTCTGTCAAAACATTGTGGGAACATAAAGGCTTTTCAGACATTGAAAATATCCTCAGATTAGTTGTTATGAAGACTTACACTTCTATTACATATGTAATATATATTCATTGTATACAAATATAGCCCATCAAGTAATTATGGAATAGCTTTCTTTATTAAAGAAAAAGGACCTTCTCAAGGGAGCTGTTCTCCATTTTAGAACTATCCAGTTCTCCAGCCTCAGGAAGTTGTATCTCTGTGCTGCATTGGGAAGGCTTACCCTTCCAGGTCTGTGTCCCCACTGCTATTTTGGTGGTTGCTGTTCTTTCAGAATCACTTGAAGGACAGGGAGAGAGCATGTGAAGTCCTGGTTCAGGTGTTAGACACAAGGTGGTATTCTTTGGAAGAGAGTAGGGCAACATTCATATGTTGTATTTGTCATTTTCTACGGGGTGTTTTTTTTCCAGAGCTCCAGTGTCAAGACTGTTATATATTCAGCCTTGTTAAGTCTGAGGTCCTACATGAGCAAAAAGAAAAGTGTATGTGTTGGTCTTACGTGAGCAAAAAGAAAAATGACAGTTGTCTGGTGTTGACATAAGTCAGAAATGACTTTGCTTGAGCCAGTTCATGTGTGAGGAAGTCAGAACTTTGAACTTCAGGTTTCAAAATCCTCCAGAAATTCTACCACCAGACTGCCCTGACATGGTTGCTGTCTGCTTGTGTTAAATCAGAAAACGTGTCTGCATGAGGGCTTCATAAGTAACGCAGCTGTAATAACAAACTGAAGTGATATTTTTAGGATCTGGAATACCTACAGCTTTGTAATTGGCTTTGTTTTCTGTGGAATGTGGTGTCATGCTGGATTGAAGTGTTATGCTGATATAGAATTCTCCTTAGAATTTGTGATCAAGTGCACTTTATTGGAGAAAAAAATCTTCTTAGGGTTTCCTAATTTTTAAAGTTGAATGCTCTGACTGTGGATAACATTTGAGATGGGTGAGAGGAATGAAAATTAAGTAAACTTGAATTTTTTTTTCCCCCCGCAAATTCTAGATTTTGATCATCAAAAGTTATTTACACATGTACACTTGTAACTACACTGATAGGAAGTGTCAAAAACTGCCATTAAAAATCCAATTTAAATAAGAAGAAAATGTGTAACTTGTAAAAGATTTAAAGTTTTTTAAACAGTAGCTGAGTGGCAGCACCAGAGAATTGAAAAACAAATTGGTTGTCAGAGATGACTAGGATAGTTAGTGTGTGTGGGAAGCTATCAGAAGTGATCCCTGTTTTAATTAAAGACTGGCTTTTTTTTTTTTCCAACAGGAATGTACTTCCGCTGCCTGATCGCTTGCTTCATTAAGTCTCATTTTTTTAGAATTTCACCTCTTGAGTTCATGTCATTATTAGGGAACTTAAAATTGTTATCTATGCAAAGAAAATTTCTAGTTTATGAAGGAAAGCTTGAAAAATGGTATTCAAAAGAGAAAAATGAACCTTGAAAAATGTTCAGAACAGGGAGGCATGCAAAACAAGCTACACATAAGTTATGTTTAAATACAAATTTTTAAAGCCGGATCATGATTGTTTTTCACCTTTTTTATTTATAAATCTTTCACTACTAGTGCTAAAATTAATCATTGGTTTTGGAAGGATTTGAGTTAACTGCAGTGAAAAAAATTCTATCCAATTCTAACAAGTAAATCTGGAATAAGTCCATTGATTTGGAATTAGGGGACAACAAGTGTGTTTCAAGACATTCTGTTTGCTGTGCCTTTTCTCAGCCCTTCAGGACTGTTCTGCCCCTTTTCATTTTTTTTTTTTCAATGTGTAGATTTTTTTCATTCTAATAGCTTTTTGTCGTTGTGTTAATTTCCTCACAAGGGACATTAAAGGTACAAGGATGCTAGTATACCGAGTTTGCATACTTTATACTATGTATTGGAAATAGTCATACTAGTTTTAAAAAATTTTATATTGAAAATATAATGCGAACTCTGAATAAATTCTGCTGCTACAAATCATACATTTGGATTGCAGTCACTGTGTGACTGAGCCCTTACAGATTCTTAAACTTTCCTCAGGATAATTTTAAAGCTCCACTCAGCCTAGGATTTTGGCTTAAATCTGTTAAACAGAAAGGTCTTAAGACCGTTTCTCAGTTTTCTGTAGATAGTAACGTAAGTACTGGGCTTACTCAAATGTTGGCCTCACTGGAATCTGAGTACCTTGAGCAAGGTGCTTCATAGCAAGAGCTGAATCTAATATTAAATATAAAATATTGATTGTTTAGATTTCTTGCTGGGAAAACTCATTAGCATTTTAATATCAGTGCATGTGTATTTTCATATGACATTCTATTAATTTATGTTTGGTCAATATGAAAATGCCCTTCTTCCGAGCCTCAGACATTCCTATTCTTAAAGATATATAGTTTTAGTTCTGTGACCTTTATTACAGAAACATTGAAGAGTAAATCTCATTCAAAGCATTTAAATGAGATCAAACATAAGCTGCAGAGTAGATAGAACAGAGGCTCTGCTCTTTTTGTAATGCTTCTGATAGCAAAACTTGAGTTTATCCCTTTGTTATTGAAGTACAACATAAATGTTATCCCAAACCAGACTAAGTCAGGATTGATGCAAGTGGCTGTGCTCTGAAGTCACTGCAAATGAAATCCAAATCAGATGTATAAAAATTAGTGCTCCATTTAAATTTCAGTGGAAGCATTTTCTTCATGTCGTAATAGTGGAGATGTTTTAATGTTGAAGTGACAGTTTTAGGCAGCAAAGGCAGTGTTAGTAATGTTTATTAATATCAGTTACGTACAGAATTTTTAACGTCATTCCAAGTCTTGCTGTGATACATCTCAACAAATAGTACCAATTAATCATCGCTGCTATGCCTTAGTTTTGGTCCATTTACTTTTCTGTTACTAAAACTGTAGACTTAAAGACATATAATTACAAATATGAAGTGAGGGATGTTTATTATTAAAATTGAAAATGACCCTTATTATGATGGAGCATTAGTGAATTTGGAAGTTTTTGAATATGTTGGTTTGTATGCTGTACCGTATTTCTGTTTTAGTTAAGGATTTCAGGATAGAAGGAAATAGTCTCTCACCTTAGCTAAAAATTGTGACTGTGGCAATTGGTTAATAAGGGATTTGTAAACTTAGTAAAATATGTAATTCTCCTCCTGGGTTCTTGTCTATCTGGATTTTTGTCTTCAAGTACTTTTTTTTTTTTTTAATGTCTTTAAGTACTTCATGATCAGTAAATAATAAATTCAATTTACTGAAGTTTTGTCACATAGAAATACTCACTTGGAATATATATTTTTAATTGGCATCAATGGCACATTTCCCAGGGAGCATAACAAAATGGATCATTTAATAGATGCCCAATCTCTCCATCCATCTATCTATCAGCACAGCACATGATGTTTTGACTTTAATATGGTAATTTTCTCAGGCTGACTTCAGAGGAGGAAGCTGCCACCCACACAGCAGTGCTTAATTACTTTTAGACTTCAGTTTGCCAAGAGAAAATTTGACTTTTTTTTGTACATTGCATGGAATTGAAATGATTTCATTGTCATTTTATTTGAAATGCAGCCTGACATCCCCATGGCATCATGGGAAAGAAAATGCAAAATTTCTCTGAAATTCTTAAAATAGGCTGAAAGCTGCCTTATATTTTAATGGTTTTCTATGAAGGCTGTGTTCACATTCCTTGAATGTTAATGATGAGCTGCTTCAGCTTATGTGAGGAATTCTTTTTTCTGTGAATACATTTCATTTGCAAACCAATGAATGCATTTTGTTTTAAAGTTGCCAAATACAACTAATACAAACTTTGGCATTTTAAGGGCAGACGACTGTTCAAATTAATGTTTTCACAGTGTAAAGTTTGAGCACATAACTAATAAGATGAAAGAGATAATGAATTAATGGTAGTGTACAGGCAGTTCAGGAATCAAAGAAGTAATTTTTGTCATTGACAATCACAGTTATTATCATGAAATGAGATAAGAAAGTTGCGTATGTGTGTAGTCTAAAACAGAAAGCTAAATTTAATATCTATGAAAATTAGTGCAAGGGTTTTTGTCTGTGTTGTTAAACATGTTGCTAATTGATTCGCTGTACAAATACTGGGAGTAACCTGCTTGAATTAAACACTGCAGACAGGACTTTGTGCTCAAAAGAGGGGAGCTTGATTCCTAGATGTCTTACCTCATCTGCCCTAAAGACAAAGGGCCATTTTGGGATTGATTTCAAAGGCTTTTTTGGGTCTCTTGCAAACCCTGATGCCAGTGGTGTTAAAATCGTGTAAGTCTGGAAGAAAGCATAGATTTAGCGGGTCAGAAGCAGGAGAGGTCCCATGGGATGAAGTTCTTTGTTAGGGCAGAAAGCAAAGACCTGGGTCCTGGCTTTGTTTCCAGTGGGTAGATGGCTGTGGGAGTGTGAGTAGTGCGGGTGACTTCTGCAGAATACCAGATGCAGTCTCTCCAGCTGTGGCTGCAGAGCCTGCGTGTGGCTGTGAGCAGGGGCAGGCTTTGGCTTAGCCTGAAGAGGATGCACTGTGCACATTTCCCTTGGCCCTGTGTGCAGGACCAAGGTGGGAAACGGTGGGTGCATTTCTCTGTACCGTGTTCTGCAGTAAATCTTCATGTAGTGAATGCTGCCAGTCTTGCTGTTATAATTTTACCCTCAACAAGAAAATTCAATATACTGTCTTCCCAAATGGCAAATAAATAATATCAGTGCTTTCCTTTTTAAGGTAAGATGTATCTTCTCTTTTTGGTTTAGACAACTATACAGCAAAGAACCACTGAAATTATTATTTCATTGTCACATAAACTTTTCACAAAAGAAGAAGATAGAGAAGCCTTTTGAAATAAATCTGGTGACACTGGAGAGTTTACAAATACTAGCATATTAATATACAGCTAAAATAATAATAAAAAACACCATGCTGCTAAAGATGTTTAGTATTATCCGCTCACTGTGGGAGTTTATTAGAAACTCCAGCTTTCTTTTATTAAAATTTCAATTGGCTTGGTGAATGAGATCCTATGTTAGTGTCATAAAGTGAGAAGCCATAAGGAGAGGATATTGGCATTTAAGTGCAGATTTCATTTTGAAATGGTGTGTATTAGAGCAGAATATTACGTATCACAAATATTACATATTATTGATATTAGAAATAGTTGTGATGATTTCTGTATTTGTTGAATTGTTGTTTCCTGTGCCATCTGTTAGGATATATTTAAAAACAATGTGTATGGACTAAGAGATTTTTAATATAAGTATAAATGGAAAGAATATCTTGCACAGTTCTGGCTGACACAGACCTCCCAGAAGTGGCTTCAGTGTTAAGGTGTCAACTTTAAACCGAAGGATTAGGCCTTTGTGAACCAATATAAGGAGGACCAGGGATTTAGATTTGCAAACTGTATCTTTTTAGGTCTGAAATTTAGTAAGGATTTTGATTTAAGGCTGTCCAATGTAAAGTAGCAACTTAATAGCAAACTGGGCATTTTTTTGTCCTTTTAAAAAATGATCACTAAGCTCTCAACTGCGCTTAGGTGTGGTGCATGGTACAGTATAATTATGCTAAAAAACATCAGCAAAGATTTTTGCTGCATATCAGTCCCTGTTTTTCCTGGCATCTTCAAAAAGCATGAGCTGGAATGTAGATATTATGCAGGGCAATAGTGGGGGTGTAATATGTACTTATTGCTCCTCTTTGGCTGGTCTGCAATGGTTCTTCCTCTTGCTATTTTCTGTATGCTGCAGGCAGCAGAAGTTGAGTAGGGTACGAGTAACAACAACACAGGGCTGGTAAGGGAGGAGCAACACTCTCCCATTTCTCAGCAGCAGAGGCTTACTTGAAGTGGCGGTCAAAGCTTTGTTCCACCTCAGATTGCAAAATATGAGTCTAAGATGTATGTGTGTCTGTGCAGACATACACATGCACAATAGCAATGCATATATTTCAGAACTCAGTTGCATATCTATGCTTTTCAACAGTATCTCTAAACTGTTGTTCAGTTATATATTGATAGATATATATAAATATTTTTCCCCTCATAACTTTGGTGATCTCAACACAGTGACATCTGGGTATGTTGTGAAGTGGCCATAAATTAGCAAACTGTTTGAAAGACTGATGTGATTAACTTAAGATATTTAAAATTTTATTTTTAGAGAGGTTCCTCTCTTCTGCTGGTTGTGATTGGGTGATCAGTATTTCATTACTGAGTGAAGTGTTACTTTAGAAGTTGATGGCACCACCAACTCAGTCCAGCTGGAACTCTCCATGCAGGAAAGAAAAATCTCACATTTCCCATCTGGATTATTTAAGATGTAGCAAGAAGTTTGCAGTTCTGCAGCTGCAGTTCTTTCATGACAGGTTCTGTAAATTTTACACATGGCTGCCTGCTTGGAAAACATTTTCCAGATTTACATGTTTACAGCATTGATATGTGGAAGAACTTTACTTCTCGACTATGGCACAAGTATTCACAGATTGCACACCAACTTCATGAAATCTGGAAGTGGATCATTTACAGCTTTCAGAAAAATCATAGTGCCCTTTGATCTTGACTCCAAGTTTCCTTAACTTTTTTTCTGTGTTTTTCCCTAAATATGGTCACCATTAATGTAGTTGTTACAGCTCTTGGAAGTGTAAGCACCACATTTAATCCATTTTTGCTTGGAAGTGCTTCTCCTCAGAGGAGAAATATGAATTTGGCAAATGTAGGCACCAAAGTGAGCACTGTGTAGATGTGGAGTGCATTTATAGGGACTGTACAAACTCAGCAAGTGATGCCTTGCTCCTTCGTTTACTTCCTTCTATTTGCATGGTTTTGTATTCACAAATGTTATCACAAAACAGTATTAACTTTGTTGGGGTAGGAGGGAGTAAGCTGTGTGGAAATCTGTAGTTACTTTGATGCAAATTAATTTATCCCATAGACTTCAATTATGTTGCTGATTCCTATACAACCACTAAACACTTTCAGTGGTTATAAACATTTTTAAATGTTGCATTAAAAATGTATGCTGTTGGAAGTGTGAAAAATCTGCAACAATTAAGGAACACTTGAATTTTAAAATATTGCATTCAGGCAGTAATCATCCCTGATGAGCTTCAAGTCATCAGATTGCCTATGTTCACTATTTTCCTTTGACCATTATTTATTTTATCTTGAGTTAAGTTTTTAAGATGCCTTTTGGATGCTATAAAAGTTTAAAAGGGAAAAATACAGCTTGTTGACAAAAGTCAAATGCACATTATTTATTAACATTGGTGCCAAAGATATTTTAATATTCGTTAGACATTTCTGTTTTCACAAATGTGTACTTCTGCCGCCTGACAAATAGTCTGGAAGCCATCCGTGGTACGGAGTCTTAAGTTTTCTCTTAATGCCAGTCACAGTGTTGCCTGAAATATTTCATCTATGTAAAAGATAAACTGTGGCACAAAGGACATTAAAAACCCATTTTCTGTATTAAAGATGGACCTTGGGAATAAAGACTGGGCATTTCAAAAACAAAAACTGTCTTGGAGAAATGTGAAGTCATGTGGGTTAGCAGAACAGATGTCAGATACCCCATTTACAAGGAAGGAATGAAATGTGTGTGGGCAGTTTGAGTGTTTTACGACCTGTGTTCAAAGAACTGAGCACAAATACAGTTTTTGCAGAGCCCCAGGTGGCTGGAGGCAGCTTTACATTCAGTGATGGGCATTAAGATGGAGAGAGCTTCAGAAGGTTTTGTCTTGTTTGGACTGGGATGTTAACGGTATAGCACTGGCTGTGCCAGCTGGAGGGATGGGGCCAGGCCCCTGGTCCTGCAGCTCATCTGCTCCCTTTCCCCACAGCCCAACTCTAGAGAAGCTTGGGCATTGCTGCCCCTGACCTCACCTTTTTGTAGTAGTGCCCTATGGAAGAAGTTTCAAGTGGAAGTTCTACAGCTACTGCTTTAGATATCCTTTTTGCAACTTTGTCATGTGTGCCTAAGCCACTTGCAAACAGACAAATGACTTAAAAATATTTGATGCTTCCCATACAGATTAGAGATAATGATGTGAATAAAACCAGAACTGAGTCTTTCCCTTCCTCACCCACTTAACTGTTTAAGTCTTTGCTGCTTTTTGGTGGAAGCTGTACGAGTGTGAGAAAGCAGCAAGTCAGATGAGTTTTGGATCCACTTTCATGTGTAATTCTTGGTGATTAATAGGATAACCTAAAGGAGCAAGATGAGTTAATGGAGAGTGGTGTAAAATGTAAGCCAACCCTTCTAAAAAAAAATATTGCCTCATTGCCGTAAATAAGAGAAATTAAAGCAAACACTTTATATCCAGTTATAGAGTACCTTCATGATAACCTCCAACGTTTAAAAAATGAACAAAGCAATGTGTGTGGAAGGAAAAGGAGTGTCTCCTTTTAGTCAGTAAAAAGACCCGCATTTTAACAACGCTGTTAAATGCTCCTAAAAAACTTAATGATGATCTGTAACTACGAAATTCATGCTGTATACATGCACTGTACTAATCTGTATGCAATCATAGAATCATGGAATGACTTAGGTTGGAAAGAACCTTAAAGGTTGTTTATTTCCAACCCCCTGCCATAGGCAGGGTTGTGAGCTACTAGTTCATACTGCATAGAGCTCCCTTCAGCCTGGCTTTAAATACTTCCAGGGATGGGGCATCCAGAGGTTCTCTGGGCACTCTGTTCCAGTGCCTCACCACTCTCTGAGTAAAAAATTTCCAGCTAATGTCAAACCTAAATCTCCTCTATTCTAGTTTAAAGGCATTCCCCATTATCCTATCACTATTAGACCATGTGAAAAGTCAGTTTCTGACCTGTTCATAAGTTCCCCTCAAGTACCACAGTGGGATATTCCTGGAGCTTTCTCTTCTCCCGTGTAAACATGCCCAGTTCCCTCAAACTTTCTTTGTAAGAGATGCTCCAGCCCTCTGAGCGTCTTTATGGTTCTCCTCTGGATGCAATCTTTCTTACGTTGCGGAGCCCCAATGCTGAACTCAGTACTCCAGGTGGGGCCACACGAGGGCAGAGGACAGTCACCTCCTTCTGCCTTCTAACCATCCTTCTATTGATGCAGTCCAGAACACTACTGGCCTTCTGAACTGCATGAACACACTACTGGTTCATGTCCAAGTTTTCATCCATTAAGACTCCCATGTTGTTTTCCACAGGGCTGGTCTCAGTGAATTCTTTTAGTCTGTAAACATATCTGGAATTGCTGTGCTGGGTTTGCAAGCTGTTGCACTTAATTGTGCTGAATTTTATTAGGTTACTGAAGGGCCAGTTTTTTCAAGCTTGTCCAGATTGCTCTGCATGGCATCCCTTTCTTTTGTTGTATCAAGGGCACCGCTCAGCTTGGTGTCCACCACAAACTTGATGAGGGCTCACTTGACCCCACTGTCTATGTCACTGGTAATATTGAAGAGCACTGGCCCCAAAACTGAACCTTTGGGAGCATCCATTACTGGCCTCCACATGGATATAGAGCCATTGACCACAACATTCTGCCTGTGATCATACAGCCCACTCTTTAGCCACGAGTAGTTCAACCTTCACATCCATTTTTTTCCAGTTTAGAGATAAGAATGTGCTACCTGACTACATCAAAGGCATAATACAAGTTTTTTTTTACAGACCATGGTATCTATCTCCTACTTATCTCCCATGCTGAAAGTATTTGTGTAGAGGCACTTCAGCTGGGCTATTTTCCACATTTCTTTCTTGGAGGAGCCCTCCCAAACTCTTCTGGGGCAAATCTAATGTTTTCCCCTGATCCTTCCTAGAGTGACAGTGTTCCTCTGCTCTTTTCTGTCACTCAGATTTACATGTCCTTCCCCCATCAAATCAAGTTTAAAGCTCTGATGATGAGCCCAGTCAGTTTGCTGCCAAATATATTCTTGCCACTCCTGGTTAGTTGTATCCTAAGTGATGTTAGCATGCTCAATCTGTTGAAGATGTGTTCAATATCATAGCGCACAAGACCCCAAGCATAACACCATCCATAAAACCATTTGTTCAACTGTTCTGTTCTCAACCAGTACACAAACAAGGCAATATTTAATTTTCTTCTACTGTGAATTTCTATCTAGTACTCTTTCATCTCTGCATAGCTTTCTGATAGATGGATAAGTTTATCTAAAAATGAGCTTTACTGTCTTCTGTATCTGAAATAAACAGCCCTCACTGTAATGCTATAATCCAAAATTCAACAGTATAGAGTTCATAAAGATTTGTGTTACTTTATCAAGATAAACCCAAAAATCTGTAGTCTAGTTGCAAATGATTGTTATTTGAAACAGCTGTCATACAGCTTCTAAATCCTTTTCCCTGCTGCTTTAATATAGAATTTATTTACAATTTTCCATGAGATATATATATATATATTTAAGGTAGTTCGTTGCTCTCATAGTAAAAATTCTATACTATTACACCCTTGCCATAGGAATGCCTGTAAAAGTAACTTAATAAAACTCATAATCTGTGGGTTAATTGATATTTGGAAGAAATAAAATGGACTTTAACAGGCATTAATATTTTATAGGTTTTAATATGTAAAAGTTGCTCTTTGAGATTATAAATGCTTGTTTGCTTATAATCAGGATTAAACATAAATGTAGTGGATAGTGATTATATGAGTGACAGTGCTAAGTGGAGAGAAAATAACTTTTATTATTTTTTTTAATCTCTGTTTTCTGTACTCCAGAAGTCATGGGATGGGAATGGTTGAAGGCCACACGCCCAGGGCCATCTCCCAATTGTGTGGTGTGGGGAGATATTTGCAGCACTGCCTCTGCAGAATTTCTCTCATCCTCCTGTTATGGTGAAGCCTGAGAACAAAAAGGGAAGTAATTTTCTAAAAGCTGAACTTTGAAGTCTATGCTGTGTTTCTTCACCACTTCAATCCTTTCCAGAGTTTCTGACTTCTGCAGTTTAGTTCCACTGGAGGGAAGTGAGAAGAAGTCATATTTCCATAATGAGCATCTTACACTCTAAATGATCTGTGTGTCATGGTGCCAGCGATGACTTCTTTTGCCTCCTCTTACTTTCCCAGCTGAAGGACCTGGGAACCAGTCCTCCTGCAATTGCAGATATCATGACTGGCCAATGCCACCAGTACAGTTTGGCATCCCTATGCCGCCACTAGGGTTAGAGCCTTCTTTTTGGTTTCTGGCTATTTCTTTCTTCCACTTCTTAAAGCAGATATTTGGTCTACTAAAATGTGATATGAAGAAATAGTAGCTGTGCTTGTGCCATAATAAGCTGATAACCTATGAAATCTGAAGAGAGCAGGCTTTGTGACACCCTAGAGGTTGGAGTCAGAGTAACAGTGATGGAAAGATCTGCTTTGCTTATTCTGTTACTTCTCCTATACTCTGTGACCTAATGAGGACAATTCCAAGTATTCATTTGTTCAGATATTGCTGACAGAAATAATCTATGATAGATAAGAGAACAGAAACTGCTGATCTCATTCTCATTTGGTGATCTCGTTCTCATTTTTCTTTTTTTTTTTTTTTTTTTTTTTTGAGACATTTGAGACTTAAAGAAACTCTCTCTGCATCCTATTAGTTTACATTCTAGCTAAATTTACCTCTTGGCAAAATGGCCATTATGACGTTTGCAATCAGTAGAAGAAATCTGTAGCATTTCAAACTTCAACATTAATGGATGGAAAGCAGTTGGTAATTAAATTGTCATCCAGATGTCTTCCCTTTGTGATGTTTTATTATACCATAAATGTTTTCAATGAGATAATGCAATTAGTTGTTTTTGCTGTTTCATCGTTCACAAAACTTCGAGGGTTTCCCTGTAAAATGACTTGCTTGGAATGGTGAAGAATGTAAGCTGAATAATCTTAAAGCAATTAAATATTTGCCTCTTCAGTAAACTTTTTGTGAGATTTAGGCAGTGTTTTGAAGTCCAGAGTACTTGATAGTGAGAAATTAACTTAGGAGATGCTTAAAAATTCCGTCCACATATCATAGGATGTAAAATGTTATTAATTTAACTATAAAATGAGCCGAAGTTCTTTAGTTTTGTCATGAGGAACGTGTTCATATTATTCATGGCAAACTTTTCAGTAGTGACTCTCAGCTACTTGCTTGCTCTTTGAGTGGAACCAACTTCAGTACTCTGACACTGGCTGTGTCAGCCATGGGAAAGTGAGTGGCCAAATTGAGCATAATTGGTATTATGTTTCCATTTTGTTGCAACTGTCATAAGTTTCTGCAAAGGATACTTATTTGCCATATAGCAACTGTAGTTGTTAAAATTTCAACCAGGGCCCTAACACTTTGTTGTGTCCTGAATTAAACCAAGGTTGGTATCCTTGAATTTGAGACAATGAATCCAGACAACAAGCTTGATTCTTAGTTCTCCTGAAAATCTGTCTTGTTACCATATTTTTCAAATACTATGGTGTGAAAAAACTAATAAATGTCATTAAATGAGAACAGAGATTTTTTTATTTTATTTTTTCTTTCTGGTGAATAAGGTTCTTCATGTTGTATGACAATGAGAGATGGTTTCAAAACATTTCTCAGGAGAAAATTCAAGTTATTTGTTTCTGCTGGGGATAAATTCATGTGCTTTTTAGTGTATGGCAAAACTACTCAAAGAGCACAGAGATCTAAATGAGCAGTTATTTCATGGAAAGCAGTCATGAATCAAGGCTTCTGAGGGTTAAATCTCATAAAGTGTGCCATTTATTTTGTATCTCTCTGACAAAGTAAGAAATAAGCTGCTAGGATTTTATTTTTTTTTCCTCCTGTCTTTCAAGGCTTCTAGTGTGCCCCAACAGGGAGGTACTCTAGGGATTTTCACAGATAACACAAAGCAAAGAGTTAACTCACAGAGTGAATTTCTGCTGAGTGCTGTTCATGAAATAGGAGATGACCTAGCTTGACTCTCAGATTTGAAATTGTATTTGCATGTTGGCAGACAAAAAAATAAACAACATTTAACTTGTAAACTTAGAACTTAATTAATGTTATTAAAGTAATTGAGATAACATGGATGTAAAATGCCAAGATGCTGTTTTTATAGCACCCTATACGAAGTAGTACTGTAGTAAGAGTAATTCATTCAGCAGAGTAGAAGACCATTATTAGTACATCAATATTTGTGTTCACGGAAGTTTTAATGGTTTATAGGGCAGTTGAAACACTAAAAAAATAATGCTGGAGACTGCTAAGAATCACAAAGGACAACAGATATGTTACGGCACAATGTATAATTGAGAATATTTCTAGAATATACTGAAAAGCAGGCTAAGACCATATTAGCATGAATGTGATGCTCTGTAAGTTGCCTGTTTGTTGCACATGGTTTCTTAAAATAATGATGAAACAGACTCACCCACAACACTATCTGTACAGACTTATGCTGACCTAGAGCCTGCAGGAGTTCTTGCAATGCCAAATATTTTGTTTTGTGGCAGCTACCTAGAGTCAGCCCTTCTCAAAGTCATTGCTGTCTGAGGAGCTGCTGGTCTGGGATGAGCTCCTCAGTGCTGCCTGTAACATGGTGTTGATGTTGCTTACTGTAGCATGTTCCATGATTTTTTATCAGAAAAAAAAGTCTCGTGCTTGGTATTCAATTCTATCTATAGTTTAATGAAGCTACGGAAAATAGTTTTGAGTTTATGGTGTGGACGATGGAACGTGTTTTTAAATCACTTTTAATTTCCTTTGGCTTTTTCCAGAAGGTCTTTATTTTTCTAAGGAAAGGAAAGGAAAGACCTTTTTCTATTCTTTCCTTTTAGTTGTGAAAAACACATTTTACACATTTGACCCTGGCTAATGTTATTCATCCATTTTAGTGTTTGAAAGAGAAAATATATTTGCTAGTTTCATACCCTATAACCAAATTAATAGACTCAGGGACCAATTCATTAAAATTTTATATCTAATTTGTTTGGGTCATAGCTCTGTTATAACTAGTTATAAATATCTTATATTCCTTAATATTGCACACTGTGTTAACATAACAGACATTAACAACAATAGCCCATTTGGAGCTAAAGGGAAAAATAGCAATAATCATTTACTTCACCAGCTGAAAAGTGACACAAAGACCTTATATGTTACAAAAGTGATTTGACTACTTTCACCTGTAACTAAGAAAATCATAAATAATTGAATGGCCTTGGGAGGATCTATAGGAACTGTCTATGTTCCCACCCCTAATGATCCAATCCTTTTATTTACCCATTTAGGAATTCACCAAGTGGTGCACTAGACTTAGGTCCTCTTTTTTTTTTTTTTTTTCTTTTTTTCTGATTACTTTATTGAAGAAATTGAGCAGCTCTTGCTACTTTACAAGATTAAAGTAATGTTGAATCTCTAGTTTTTCTAATAAAATCTTTTCTTGCATTACTTTTTAAAAGCAGTGACTGACTCAGAATCTTCGAAAGGGTACTTGCACACTGCAGAAGAGCAGGCACTGCTGTGCTGCACAAACCTCACCTCACAGCAGTGTGCTTGGAATCTCATGTTGACTCGCTGTTATTCTTTGAATCTTTGTGATATAAACAGTACTACTCATGTCACAACCTGTGCCTAAGTGCTGGAAAAAGTGGTGTTGATGTGGCACTTCAAAATCTACTTTAGATCGCATGTTTCTTGTGGCATAAACTGGAGTGGGGCATCTGTGGTTGTTGACCAGGAGAGTCTGTGTGTGTTCTTATAAAGGAGAGCTGCTTTTGATCTTTGTATTTGCATAATAAAATAGGCATATTGTAGGCTTCATGGATGGGACTTTGATCAGCAAGCCAAACTCAGAAGAGCTGAACGTAATCAAAGAACAAAGACTGCCTGAGGTTGCAAAAATGCTACATTTGCCTCCTCTGCTAACTAAATATCTGACTCGGTTTTCTAGTTCTTCCGGATGGCTGTAAGAGGGGTGGCTGATACCTGAGAGCATTTTGCCCATCTCAGGCAGTCCCCAGTTAGGGGGCTGACAATAACTGACAAAATGTTAGAAAGCCATTGGAAGATTTACAGCTTCACAGGAAAAATAAAAAAAGTAAGAAAAATTAACCTCCCATTTTTCTCCTTTAGTAAACTGGGAGAGTTGGAGGGGTTGAGGAGAACCAAATTTTCTTTGACTGTGTAAGATGACTAGCTCTGACCAGATTCTTTAGGACTCTTAGACTCTTTAAGAAGACAGAGTTGCACATTTCTACTGTCATTAACTACTTTTGTGTCAGTGCTGTGCAAATGCTAAACAACAAGGTGTTGAACTGCACGGACTACAGCTTTGTGCATTAAAGATAAATCCTTAATAGTAGTATTAGGGAATGCAAGACTTTTGAATGCATGTTAGCAGATTTGTGTCATCAGAAGTTTCTAGATGTTGAGTAGATTAACTCAATGAAATCATAGATGAGTGCTGTTTTTACTTCAGGGAAAATTGGAGGAAAAAGTCCAGTTTAATTTATTTGTTTACAGGTGGATAGTTTGGAGGCACAGTGCCTTCTATTAATCCACATAAATATAATCTAGGGTTTCTCTAAAACTAAAGTGAAAATAATCAGTCTGTCATTTCTACTAATGCATCATAACATTAAGCGTATGAAATGGAAAACCTTTTAAATGCAAGGTGTAGATCTTTCAGAACATTGTAATGCAGTAAAATTACTGCAGATAGTTCTGTGTGATACAATAACTTCAGGGTGAGCTTTCTGACATGCTCTTTAAAACATATTTCAAACCTTTGTGATATATATTTAAAGACTAGTGAAATATTTGCGTAGAATAATATGTTTCTTAATCTTAGTTACAGAATTCTGTTATTTGTCATTAATTGTACTGGCAGTCTTTTCTGTTTAGGCCAAGGGCAAAAGTTCCTTGTTGATCCGCTGGAAAGTATTCTGAAGTTTGCAGTGGCATGTCATTAATATTTATGCTGAACAGGTAATAGAGTAAATATTAGAGCTATGAATTATTGAAAATGAAAGAAAACTGATGAGGTACTGTTTGTTAGTTTGGTTGTTTTGTAGTTTTGCATGTTATTGTAAGAAATGAGGGACTCCTAAAACAAAGTATCACTTTGGTTACTGCTTACGGTTTCTGCATTTATGGGAATTTTCATTGTCAAATGATATGAATGTTTAAAATACATCTAAATGGAATTCTTATGATGAATTGTAGAACAAGAAAGAGTGGCAATAATTTAATACAGCTGGTTTACAAAGGATGCCAGAGTGCCTTTTACAAATTACTAATCTCTGAAGGAGGAGTTAATTCTAGAGTACCGTCAGTCTTTACTATGATTTTCTGCATGACACTGGGCAAGTGCTTTAGCCCATGTTTTTCCCTCTGTTACAAGATAAACAAAGGTATCTTTGCTTTAGGCTTTCTTGGTTGTTATCCTGCAGTGCTAATCAGGGAGTTGGTCAGTGGACTTGAGTCTTTGACAGGTATTTGTAAATTTCTCTCTTAATTTTAGGGAAGGATTTTAAGAATATGTACATGTAAACTGGGTGAGTAATGCTGGTGGTACCCGTGTCTACTAGTGTGAAATGGGAAAATAAATAAGGGGTTTCTTTTTTGGGGAACAGTGATTCTATGGTGAGTTTGTAGTGGTCTGCAGTTGCTGAAGTCAGAGCATTTGCCGACAGATGGCACAATGTAGTATGAAGGTGATCTGAGCAGCTCTCTTCACTATGTCTATCTAGCTTTATAAGGTTTCTTTTTTTCTCCTTCTGTGGCACTTATTAGTGAGACCTGACCATGCAGGAGCAAGCACCATACAGGAGACTGAGTTAAGCTTAATGAAGCCATCCTTTGTTCAAACCTTCAAAGCTTGCAAGCGGTAGGGGTGTGAGGAGACCCTCTATGCTTTGGTGTTGACTTCCCGTGGAATTCAAAGAAATTCTACCCTGATGAACTAAATCCTACCATGACCTGGATAGGATGATTGGTCTTCTGGGGTAGACCAGGCAGATGACACAATAGCAAATCAGTGTTCATTTCATAATTAGGAACCTAGAGTAAATAAAAAAAATCATCAACTCTGTGCTGAGGGAATCATTTAAGCCAGAGAACCTGCCAAGGACTACAAGCAGTGAGGCAGGAGTCAGTAGGTGGTGGTGGAGCTAGTCAGAGCTAGTCAGGCAAGCTGTGGTGCAGGGACAGGAGAGGACAGGAATAAGAAAATGCAAGACAGATGAGAGCTGAGCAGATAGGAAGCAGGACCAAGGATCACAGTGAGGAATCAAGGTGTGAATCATGATACTGAGACTGCAAATTTCTACAATGCGGCTTCTACAGAGAGCTGTTTAATGTCTCATGTCATTAAGCAGATGCACTGAGAATGGCCTTAGCTTTCACTCACTTCAGTCACCATTGTCCAGCCAACAGAGGAGCCTCACTCCAGCTGGGCAGTGAGTTCATTACATGCTTCTATCTGTAGTATGGCAGGAACTGCAGTTCCCTTTTCTTGGCCATTTTGCACTGTCTCCTGAGTTTGTAGTCCTTTATCCAACTGGCAGTGAAGCTGTTTATCAGAAATTTACGTTCTGACAATCCAGGCTGCCTGGACTTGGGAAAACTATGGGCATATTGCTTGTTGGCCAGTTAGGCTAATATCTGTCTCATCTTTGCTACTTAACATGTGGCCTCTATGATGACTCAAGAATGGAGAGACTGTAATTTTGCTGACTGATGCTTTGGTTCGTCTGTGAAGCTGTTACTTGTAATGGCTGCCAAGGAATACCTGGAAAAAAATGCTCTGGGAAAAATTTAATTTTTTCCTGCAAGATATTTCTGTGAGTTGAGACTTGAAATGAAAATGTTGGTGGAAGGAAGTAAGGCATAGTAGAATTTGCTTTTCTGTGGTTTACATTGAAAATCTGCTTCTGGAATAAAGGGAAAGGATAACAAGATGATTAGCACGTATTCTGTGCCCAATTCTCAATGGTACTTTTTATGATGTCCCAGGGGAGTGTAGGATATGCAAAGGATCAAAATTCTAGTGTTCTGAAGAAAGACATAAGCTCAAGTCAAAGGAAGACTTCATTTGAAAAGCAACAACAAGAGAAAAAAAAACAAAACAGAAAACGAAGAAAGTAACCCCAAATGTTGACAATGACCAAAAATGAAGATCAATATTATGGTTACCTGCAAGGAAAAGGTAGTTTCCAAATGCTAACAAAAATATAGAAATTGAATTTTTCTTCATAATTATATATTTCTCTTTGGAGAATCTCGGAGTCATTTTCACAGTGGATTTCACAGTACAACATGTTTTTTGATCACAAACTATTTACTAGTATAAGCAAAGTAAATTTTAATGTCAGCTACTTCCAAATGTTCAGGAATAAGACATAATGCTATATATGCTTTTCTAGGCAATATTCAAAGAAAGCAATTATTTCCATTATTTGGATCTTGCCAACATTTTGTTTTTTACAATCTTTACACTGATGTGTGAATATTGGAAGTATAAGACTCTTCAGTTCTGCAGCGCAGCATGCTTGCTTAATGTTACCATGGGTCAGCTGTTTGTTATGGTCATTTTTAATTATTATTTTTTAAGCTTTTAGCTTAATAACATCTTATTATCCAATTTCATCTCTCTTGCTACTTGAGATCTTAAGGTCATCCAGTTCTTATTAAATTTTCATCTTCTAATTTTTTCATGTCTTGCATCTTTTTGCTTTGATTGCCCTTATCTATTTCAGCAATATCTGATTTTGTTCTCACTAAAATCAATACCAACGTTTACATCTCCTTGATCCTATTTTATATAAAAAGCTCGATTATTATCAATACTTTGAATTCAACTTTCACTTAAATGGAATAACTCTCTTACAATTTGAATTAGAACTACTTAAATAAAAATTACAGTGATGAAAGTAATATACGAAGCTCAGCTTCTGACTTTTACACCTTATCTGGTTTGGCTAGTGTTTCTGTAAAAGTTCTTCCCTTCCAAAGGAGCTTATTCCATTTTTATTTCATTTTAGTTTTATGTATATAAAGAGTTGCTTTTGCTACTCCTGTTGTTTTATACATCTTTTCATGCAACTGCTATGGAAATCAGGTGAACCTAAGCTGAAAATGCATGAAGCTTCAGTTCCCTCAAAGAAATATAGTATTCAAAGACTTTTTTTTTTGTTGTTGTTAAATATGAGTGAATCAGGGACTCATGAATATTTTTAAACATTTTTTTTGTCTGTTAAGTTGCTCCTGCTGCATGTGTAATCATAGGAGTAAAGTGTGTATTTCGTATTGCCTTGTAGAGTATATACATTAAGGTAGAGCTATTAACAAAAGAGTCACTGAGGCAAAAAAGCATTTCTTAGCTCTCTGCCGATGTATTTCTTGTGGGCTTGGATCCTGAATGAAGTAGTGAGGAAGTATGCTGAACCTATCATTTGAGTGATACCTTACATTTTGAATTTGAATGACAGTTCTAGGGTTTTTTGAAGAGCTGGTTAAAGGGTTAACACCAGTTCACTTCTTTATCTGTGGTTACACAAATTGGTAGTGAAACTTTCTGTGGAAACTAGTAGAGATTTGTAGCAACGGAATTGCTTTTTCAGGGAGACTGAATCTTAGACTTCTCGCTCCAAGGCCCAGACCTCTGCTGCTGAGGCAAAGGACTGATCTCCTCACTGCGAACACTAACAGTTGGTTCTTCTCTTTGGGTCAGCCTCAGCAGGAAACAGGAACACAATATGTTAGTGTTTAAAAGAGTTTCTTTTTGAATTTTTACTTTTGGAAATGGGAATTATGTAAGTCAGCTACAGAGAGTCTCTGCTTAGCTACAGCTGGCGTCATGCTGATCATACCGAGCCAATTAGGCTTCCAGAAGTCTACCATGAAACCTATACCAGTGACTGTGCAACAGCCACAGCATTCAATCTCTGAAGTGGAGGGGGAGGAGTGAAAAGTGAAATAATTAGCCTCTAGAAATGTGTACAGTTCCAGATAGTGCTAAAAATTACATTTCTGGTTTTAATGATAGGTACTCTGGCTCAATAAAATTTAGAGCAAAGCTGGTTCAAATTATTAGCACACACCTTAGACCTGGTGAGTTTTACATAGTTTTCTGTGGCCCTTTGAACATTTTGCACAGCTTTAGTTCAACTCTATTGACCTCCATGTAAGAACCCTTTTGTAGACTTACACACAGATGAAATTAACTCCTAAGAAAAAGTATTAATGGGATGGGATTTCTCATAATATTCCTTGGAGGTGGGGAGTTTTTCCTAAACAGTAGTATGCTTTTGAGTGGGGAAAAAATTACAGGTTTGAGGTCCTTGCAGTTTAATTTAAGAACAGTAATATTCCAATAAAATTAAATGCTAGGTGTGTCACTTACAGTGGAGTGTATTGAGAAAGGATAGTTCTGGCTGCCCAGTTGGCAGAAACTTTGCCCCCCCCCCC
>VXAB01010755.1:249972-281829 GCA_013399175.1 Odontophorus gujanensis | reverse complement strand
CCCCCCCCCCCCCCCCCAGTTTTGTTCTTTTTTAACTCGCTTAGTAGTGCTATTGTCTCATCAGTATTTTCTGTCCTTCTGTGTCACACTGCTGCATCCTAAATGCCTTTTCAGTTATCACGTGAAACAGTCTGACCTGACAGATATTGACCTCTGTGGCTTTTCACTTTTGGGTCATGGGATTCAACAGGTGGGAGAACGAAGCACAACTGCAGTTCATTTAACCCTACATTTTAAAGCCTGTTCAGGACTGCTTTGATGGCACATCAGAAGGGAAGCTTTCAAAACAGGGCTGAAGCAGGATAAGTTTTCTTTCCTATAATTAGAGAAAAAGATGGAACACTTGTTGTCTGCAAGCTTCATGGCAGTAAGTTAGATAAGCACAAGACAAAGGAAAAAAAAAATATTTAACTTCCATGAAGAAAAAAAAGAAAAAGAAAATCTAGTTTTCAAATAAATGTATTAGACATCCTCTGTATTCATTTTCTGCAGAAAATCCAATCATGGATTACAAGAGAAAAAATATATATATTTTTAACAGTTATTTATCCTTTTAAAATTATTTCTTCTAATTGCTGATTTCTTAGTATGAAAGAAAGGAATAGGCACCAATCAACTATGACACCTCTGATGAGCAAATCGAGGAGATCTTCCTGTTTATGGCATTGAATATGCAAAGCTCTTTCTACTGTACCAGTTCCATTCATGGTTTCCAGGTTTGTTTTTTTTTTAATACTCTGCTTTTTTTAAAATGATGACATGTTACAGAAAATAATCCTGTCAATTTGTTCTGCATAATCTAAATGTGCTACGTGATAGAAAATGACAGATGTTGTTTCTTCTAGAGACTTCAGTGAATGAACAATATAGTATGAGTGAAGTCCAGGGAGTGTAGGAATTTGACCATGCAATGCTTTGTTTCAGATTGCTGACACTTTCTACCAGCTCTTTGTAGTGTATAGGCTATCAATCCCTTTTAAAGGCTGGGAGTATGCAAGATAAACTTCTGGAAAGGGTGAAGACTTACATCAAAATAACATCAATCATCTTGATTGAGTTATTAGCCATTACTTATGTTATGCCTTTTATTTCATAGAGTGTTTGTAACTGCTCGTATCTTAGGTGACGTAACTTACAAAATATCCATTGTGGATGAGTACCTCAAACTGACAAGATTCATTCCAACCAGTATGTGGGAATAGTGGATGTGACGTTTCCTTCTTTTACATGCACCAGCTAGTTTAACTTGGGCCACTGTAATTTCCAGTGGTTGTGATGGTGACATTACAGAATAATTCCAATTACTTTTGCATATTGTCTTTGCATTTTGCCCATCCTCCACATCTGCTTGAACTGTGACATACTGCTGATGGTTTGAAGAATTGCGGAAGCACATCAGTGAGGTCTGAACTGCTGTTCAGTTCTGATGAAGCTGGCAAAATTGGCAAATGAAAAGTAAGGAGTCACCTTAATGTTGAAAATGACAGAGATCCACTAGTCTGATTGACTTTGCACATATTGAACACACTAGTGTTCTATTAATCAAAAGTCTTCACATTATGCTCTACTCAGTGGAGTCAGTGTTCAACTACATTACAAAAAACAGAAGCAAAATTTATATTTCTAGTATTTTTTTCTGCATGGATATGACACATAACTTGTGGCTGACAGTATTCTTGAACCTTATGAAATACAATCACTTTGATGTCCATCTGACTGATTGCACTATTAAAGTTATAAGCTCTTGTTGATTGAGAAATGTGACATGGGAAAAGCTATTCTTTTTTCATATCTGGTTGTTGTGGGACCCTGTGTAATGTCATTTAAAAAAAGAAGAAACATAACAATAGTTCCGGAGATATGTCATTATTGCAGCAGTGGTGGATAAGAATCAAAAATAATTTCCTTTCTAGAGATGGACAAAGATTGTTATGTTTTAGAAGTAAATTGGGTATTGATGAAAATGTAATAACAATTATATGTTTGTGGAACTGAAGTAGGGTGACAGGAGACTAAATTGAGTGTGGTCAACCCATAGATGCAGTTCTGAAAAAAAAAAAAAAGTGCCACCAAACATTATTGAAAATGTCATCATTGCAGAAATATAAGTCATGAGATATAAGTCCTGAGTAAATGCAGACCTTTCTATGTATATTTACTTTTTTGAAACAAAGACCTACTTTTTCAATAAAGACAGAATAGCTTGAACTTCCAGTTTGTAGAACTGATGAGTTGGTGAATGTGAGATGATTTGTGAAATTATTCCTTTCTCTGGCATCATTCCTACCAATTTTCTGCATATTTATTTAATTCTGGTTAATCTCTTTCCCTTCTTGAAGAACATCTTCAGTGAGAGAGGAGTCAGGGAAACAGAAAAGGAGGAGAAGGACTCTGTGTTTCTAAAGTCGTCACACAAGGGATTAAGCAATTTTTCTAGAAATTTTGGTGCACCAGAGCTGCAGATTAAAATCAGTTTGCTAGAGAGTATCTTAACTGTAAAACAGTACAGATGTTTGGCCACTAAGTCTCAGAGTACTCAAAAAGTGAGTATTTTACTGTTTTTAAAATCAAAATATGCTTAGAAATAAACTCATTTTATTAAGCTATTGGGAAGCGAATTGTTAAGGGTTCAGCACTGAATGGGATCAGCATATTAAAGTTAAGTATTATTAGCCTAATATTTGGTATAACAGCCCATCTCATATTTCATTTGGGAAACAAACAAACGAACAAATGAAATACCTTTGTGTATACTCTTAACCTTTTAATGAACAGAGGCAGGAAATGCAGCCTTTTGCAGAGATGTCTCCAGGTTCTGCTCTGAGAGGTGCAGTGGCACTCAAGTGCCTTGCTTATTAAGAACTCAGATAAAATGTAGTTGACTTGATATTTGAAGCTTAGTGCTGCTACTGAGTTGTAAATCGTTACGGAAAAATAGCAGATGTAAATGAAGAGTAAAGAGGCTACAACAATATTTGGAGGTTAGAGTTTAGCAGCAGGTAGTCTCCCAAGTCATGGTATTTCACTGCCAAGAAATTACATGCAAAGTGTAGCCTTCTGAAAAACATACACCAGATATGTCACATTTATCAGTATTTACATTTCATTATATTTCATTTGTAAAAGTGAGATAATGAGTGTGATTTGAGTTTTGTGTGTGAACTTCTGGAATCTACAAAATAACATGACAAATTCTTGTCTCAATACAGTTTACTTAAAGGAACATTTTTTTTTTTTCTTTTTTCTTTTATTTATTTATTTATTTTTCCGAGGGTGTGCACTGGGAGCTGACAAATTGTACATACATTCATTATAGAATCATAGTGTGGTTTAGGATGGAAGGGACCTTAAAGATCATTAGGCTCCAACCCCCTGTATTAGGCAGGGTTGCCACCCACCAGATTAGATTACCTGAGTCCCCATCCAGCCAACCTAGTCTTGAGCACTTCCAGGGATGGACATCCACAGATTCTCCAGGCAGCCTGTGCCAGTGCCACACAATGACATCTCAGTTTCTTTTTCCAGGAAAGAGTTAAAAATTTAAAACATATTCAATTCATCTGAAGAAAACACATGCCATTATCAGACCCATGGGGGTTCCACAGTTTATAAACTCGCTTTTGTTCAGGAGAGGAATTCAATGTTTCTGTGCTTATTCTTGCCTCAGCTGAATATTCTTATTCTCCTCTGCCCTTACCCAGTCTGTATCATTCCCCATGGATCCTTGTCCCCTCCATTCACAGCTGCCACAAGTCAATAGACAGCACTTATATAACTTCTGCGGTTCAGTATCAGGCTGCCTTATTCCTTTGAAAATTGGATCATGAGGCTCAGAAGTTTTGAATTATTTTCCATTTAAAAATGTAGTAATTCTGTCACTTGTACTGTCTTCATGTTTTGGTTCAAGTTCACATACTCTAACATATATCAGGTGGAGACAGTTCCCATTTCATATTAAGCTTCTGCATCTGTTTAATTTGCTTAAGGCAAAATATTTTTACTGTATGATTTGGAATTTAATAATGATGCAGTTCTGGTGCATGATGCAGTCATTCATGGTGATTAGGAATGTAGATGGCAATTGGCATCTGTACGTGCACATACAAACAGCCACATACACACATCCATGCATTTTAGCTCTCATCATCCTTGCAATTCGCTGGATTATACAGCCCAGTATGCACACACAGGCTGTTCTGCTGCGCAGTGAGACAGAGACACTAATGTGTCAGTACAGAAGCTGAAGTCTTGCTTTGTCTTCAGAAAGCATCTTAGAGAGAGGGTGAGAAAAATGTTACTTCATAGAGAAATTTTCAGCTGGGAAGGGATAAAGGTGCAGGAGAGACAAAATGTATTGTGAAAGAGAGATAAGAAAGGGGAAAAAAGGGAAATTCCTAAGTGTGTTGTGTTGAATATGAGTGAATGGTGGAAATGTAAAGGCTGTCGCAGACAAAAAGAGGAAAAGAAAAGATGGTAGAAGGGGGGAGGAGAATATGAAGTATCATGAAATGGTTTGGGAAAATGATGTGCTGGGAGGAGAAACAGAGCATAAGGGAATGAAAAGTATGAAAATAGTTGGGTGGGTAGGGGTTGTGATTTGAGCAGAAAATGATCGTGTAGGGAGGAGTGAATAGTGAATACAAAGTAAAAGGAAATGTCTGAAAAGGGAACAGCAGTAGTGCACTTACTACTAGAATTCAGGCAGTTTTGATTTTATTGTATCACCTGTATTTCTTAGCCTAAAGCAAGAACCTGATAAAATTAATGGTAAGTTGAGATGAATTAAGGAAATGGAAAAATTGATGAGAGAAGTGTTGTAGAACTGGCTGAAATCCAGGAGACCGCTGTCTCACTCTTCTCCAAAAAAAAAAAAAAAAGCAGAAGAACACTAAAAGTTGTATCAGTGTCTTTGATACTTGACTGAATTCTGTATTTGAACATTAAAGATTAAAAAAAAATAGTAGGAAAGACAAATGAATAATAACTTGGTTTTGAATTTCTATATTTTGTGAAATGTCCTTTTCGGGTTTCTTTGGAAAACTTCAGTACAAATTATTTACAAATAATAAAACAATCCTACTTATTTTCATAAGCGTCTGTACTAATAACATTCTTACTTAGTAAAATGAATTAAACATGACCAGCATAATAGCTGAATATTTGTCATGGTAATCTCTTTTTGTGAGAGATGAATTATTCTGAGGAAATCAAATCCTGGAATGTGTTATTATGAGGTAAAATGAAAAAATGGCTAGGACTGTTACTTTTATGCAGAGAAACCATAGGAAAAGTAGAACGTTCTCCTATCCTAATTGCATACAATCTTGGTGTGTTTTCACAATACTGGTGTATTATTGTGTGAAGAAGAAAGTTTTTGCATCATGGAGGGGGGCTTAAATTTTTGAACACTTACCAGAATTGACCAGGAAAGTCAGATGTGGCTGTGAGCTGCCAGCCAGGTGACACAGTCTGCTTTTCTGTGTATGCTGAATATTGTGTTCAACTATATTAATACGTGTATAGAGGTTTTGAAAACTAGGTCATCAGTGGGACAGCATCTTTTTATTATGATGTATAGTCTGAATGTGTGAGCAACCAAAATAATATCTGCGTATACTGTGAATCATATCCTTATTTTATCCTTAGTTTTCACTTTTTCCTTATATAAGCAAACTCCTATTGATTTCGAGCAGATTTTACTTGAATAAGGACTGAGGAGGGACTGCATATTTGACCCTAAGGATTTTTGGAGCTAGTATGAATCACAAGAATTTGGAGACAATATATTTTAAAATGATTTCCTCTCAAGTGTATTACTACATACTGTGTGTTACTAGGAGCCATGTGAATGTTGTTACCATATGGCTAAACATTCTCTTTCTCTCATTCCCTGTTCGCTCATTTTTCAGAGCCTCCCTAGTTTTCTTGGCAGGTTGTTGTTGCAGAACCACTATTGATGGCACTCTTCAGCCCCATGCACCTTGACTCTAATGCTCTATCCGAAAGCCTGGCATCCAGCTTTTCATTTACCCTCAGACTTCTTTTGAAGACAACCCCCCTCTGTATTAATCCTGACAGTCTACATCAAGGCCTCAATCTCCTTTCTCCTTGCCATGGAGTTTGTGATCAACAGCAAGAAGTCAGTTCTGTCTCCTTTATGTCTCTAGAGTTTTTAGAACTCTGAAAATACGAAGAGCGTGACCTTGGGATATTTTTTTTTCCCAGAAAGTGAACAAAGATGATCTTGTCAGTCAATCTTTTTGAAAGCTAATTCTGACAGGGAAGCGGCAGTCTGTAGCTGTCACTGGGCTAAAGGTATAAATATGGCCCAAACGTGAGGCACACTGTAAAGCAGGGCTCAAATGAATGCAAGATGTTGGTCAAAAGCTTTCTGACCCTGAACGGTGGCTTCTGTGAATCAGGATGTATGCCTGTGCTCAGCTGTCGTGTACTGCTTGCTAACCTTTCCAAAAGAGGCTCTATGCCTTGGTGACTTTGTACTATTGTCACATCTGTGGGAAAATAGGTATTTTTGTCTCTCAATCAGGGCCTGTTGTATTTCCACAGTTGTACACTGATTTAAGGAGAAAACCAAATGATATAACAATCTAGATTTTAAATTTCCAGACAAATAAAGGTATTTCAGAGACTACACATTTCCAACTTCTTGAATTGGTTAAAGTTGTTTTTTTTTTTTTTTTTTCCCTTTAATTCCTTTTTTTTTTACGGGTTTTTCTTTTTCTTTTCCTTCCTTTTTTTTTTTTTTTTGAAAATGTATAAATTATAGATTCCTGTATCCAAATGGATTCTATATTCCAGTAGAACTTTATTTTGAATAGAATTTTATTAATTTTTTCCTAGTTGGAAATACATGGTATATTAAGAATTAAGAAATAATTGAGAAGAAAAGTAAAACAAACAAAGGAAATTTACAACCTTGTTTTTTATCCTTATGACTTGGAGGTCAGTGTAAGAAGAGTTAACACCTGTAAATTGCAAATACAGGTGGAAAAAAACAATATTATTCTGATAAATTAAGTGTTTTTGAAAGAAGTAATTACTATTCAAGAAGTGAGAAGGGAATATAGTATACTGCTTACTAATCAAGTACTTCATATTTGTACACCACTCAAATTATTTTCTTTAATGCCTGTGAAAAAAACATCTTCTCAGATGTTATCAAATATGCAAAACAATGTATTAAAAAAAATCTTCAAACCTTTTGCGTAATTACTTCTGATAGCAGATGTAGATACTTTATCTACATAAATTAAAACATTGTTCCAGAGTGCTGCTGCATTTGAAGTTATGTCAGTCAAGGGCAATATGAAAGGTTGCTTGGCTCCCAGTCTCATTGAACGTGGTTATTTCTAGAGATACATCCTTTCTGAAATAGCTAAATTATTTTCTAAGTGCTTGTTTTTTAACTATAATTAATCCTTTGCACTTCTATATCTGTTCCAATAAAAATCTCCTAACTACTGAATTAAATCTGACAAAATCCCATTGAAGTTGCATTTACTTTATTAGCTTTAAAATTCTAATGGAAATACCTATAAAGGTGCAAAGGATTCAGGATTATTAAACTAGGAGGTCAATAAATATTGCATCCGTTTTACAGATGAGTAAACTGAGTCAGTAGGAGGTTAAGTGATAAATGTCATAAGGGAAAGGTTTAGAAAGATAGAAATAGAATTCAAAGCTTCCATAATGTAGTTGCACTAGATGAAAATGTTATGGATTTGCCCTGTTTTGTATACATCAGAATTTTTCTCTACTTGAGGGATTCAAGACCTGTGGTTCATAGGTTTTGCCTTTAATTAAAATAATGGCATAATCCCTTTGAAAAGTGCCAACATCTGAACTGTCCTTCTACTAAGTTTGTTTCCTTCTTCCTTATCCTCAGTTTTTGTGACACTTTGGAGGAAAAGTTTTGTTTCTTTAGGAAAAACTGGAAGTATTAATTCAATCTTTTAACTTCAGAGTTGGAAAAGAGTTAATTGAAACATTAATAAGTACAACCTTAATAGGATTTGAACTCCCAACCTCTGAAATATGAATTAGAAATTTATCTGGTAGTCTACACAGTCTTTCATTAGCAGCTATGGGAATTTACAGGTGTTAAATTAGTTAGAGAAATGCTCCAATATTCCATGAATGCAATAAAAACATAATGAGAACTACAAGGAAATAAATTAATTCTAAATAAGAAAATCTAATATAAGGGCAACAAAGTTCAAATAAAGCCTGCTCTCTAGTTTCTAACAAGATCTGTGAAATGTCACCAATATTAGACTTAATATTGCATTGTTATGCTTCACTTGTTAAAATATTTTCATTAAATGCAAACTTTACTGAATTTTTGCCTCTCTTTCAACACTTTTTTCTACATTTTGAAAATTTCCATGCAATAGTTTGCCAGTTGAAATGATAATGTATCTTAATAGGGTAGAATTACAAGCCTTTGTTCTTAAGCTTTAGATGATAGGAAACTCACTGCCCACAGGTGTTAATGAGCTAGGAAAGATGTTAGTATGGAGCTGCTGGAGGTAGGTAGAGCACAGCTACTTCCTTTAGAAGGGAGGAAGAGTAAAGCTCTCAATTAACCAAGCATCTCTTCTGCTTGCAGTATGTGACAACATTAGAAATTTTGAGTAAAAATATGTTTTCACTTTGAGGGCATTAGAATACCAGTTGTCTAAAGTAAGAAATAGAAAATGTGACCAAGTGTGCAAAACCTTATGACTTTACAGTGTAAATGCACTGGAGTGTGTAGTAGGGAATTTAATTTTATTAACTGATTTTTAGTTCTCATGTTCCTTTTCTTCATTTTGATTTTTGAAAGTGAAAACTTGGGTGTAAAGTGTATTCATGTATTCTGTCAATAAATCTAGCATTTAGCATCTCAAGAAGAGCAAAGAAACTCGTTAGAGACATTTGGAAGGCTGTTCAGAGAACATCTCTATTGCAACAACAGCTGATCCATGTAATGCATCCACATAGGACTTTTTGCTCCATTACACCCTTAAGTGTCTTCTCCAGTGTATTACTGGTGCGAGTTACTAACACAGCTGTAATACATGAAACAAATTTTTCCTCTCAGTGGAAGGAGTGGCTCATAGGACATAGGACTGTAGAATAGCCTCTGCTGAGAGATTTGGCATAGATTGCTAAAATCAGATCAAAGATTTCCTGTCAATTTTTTTGGTCTCTCTGTTTCTTTTTACAAGAAATAAAGGCTGTACAGTGAGGCAGAATGTAGTGCAGTGCTTGGTGTTATCTGAGGGAGAAGCATGGATAAGACACATAATTTGTTAATGAATCTTACATTTCACATTTCTTTGTTAAAACTGTGTTAAACTCTGGATGCTGGTATACTTTTTGCAAAAATAGACATACTCAATTTTTAGTTCAAGAGCTTCTGAATCAGGAGCTGCTATGTTATCTCTCTACTTTGTTTCTCATGTGTCCTGTACAGACCTAAATATTGTGGGGATAAATAAATAAATTAAGGTGTTCTACACAGACTGCTATCAGGAGAAGAGAAAGAATTACAAAAGGCTAAATGAAATTCTGGCTTTGTATTTCTATCCATTCTTGATTAAGGGGGAGTGGAGAAAAGTCCTGGATTGTAGTAACCTGGTAACATTTTTTTTTTTTTTCTTTTCTCTGAATTACTTCCAAAGCAGCTCTGATCATTAGGGAATAGATAATAATTTTATAGTTCCATCCACTGAATATTCTTCCAGAATACTTAACTAGATAGAAGTTTGTTAAGTTCAGCTTCTCTAAACTTATCCTGAGAGTTTCCTCTTTCCAAGAATTCTTGACCATTGTTTACAACACCTGAGTTGAACAGAATGAGGGTCTCCAACCTTGAAACAAACTAGGAAATAATATCCAGCTATGCTGGGTATCTTCTAATAAGGTAAAGCAGCCCCTGATGCCAGGAGGCTCTTCTTATTGTGAGCAGGCAGCTTGCGTTGGTTTTGGCAGTGTCTCATCCCTCCTACTGCAGCATTTATGGAAATCAGTGAAAGCTGAAGGAAGGCAAGTTTACATATATGGTTGTGTGTTGCTTTTCCTTAATTCTGCTTTAGTTATCTTCTTTTTCAAGCTTTTTCTATTTGTTACTACCTGTTTTATATTGTAATACATCATCACTGTGTCATCCTGTAGTAAATACAGTGAAACTGAGACTTGAGAACACTACTTAGAATGCAGTTGTGAGCCTTCAGTTCAGTTGTACTGAATGACATAAAATGGATTAGAAGTCTCCTCTGGAACTTTAGAATTACATATCTCTTACTACAGAAGTATGTTGTTTTTATATATGTAAATATATATGTTAAACTCTGTATGTTCAATATGAATATTGAATTTAATACCTTCTGGGAACATAGTTGGGAAAATGACACTGTGTGAGCTCTCAATATTTAAGAATGAAATATGCACCGCTGATTCCTATGTTATTTAATAAAATATACCATTTAAATTTATTATATCAGTCACAGAGCAGAATTAAAATAATTCAATGTTCATAGGCTTTGTGCATAAATATCTTTTAATTTGGTAATTTAATACCCTATAGCTTAATTATTTTAAAGCAGAGCTATGGGCACACACATCACTGTGTCACTTTCAGTGAAACACAATGAGGAGGAACAAGTTTGTTATATTATTAGAAAAAAAACCCAAACTACTATATAAAATGCAGCAATTTGAAAGATCTATAAGTTCTGCTTGATGCTAGTAGGTGGTGTTTTTAGAGAAAATAAATGTAATGGTCACTTGGTACTGTAAGGATGGTTCACATCTGTATAATTAAAATAAGTAGACTGTGAGAAGTCAAAAAAAAACAAAAATTATTTCAACACTTAAGATATTTCCTGCATTTCTAGTGTGAGTTTCTTAACCCAGACTTTGTGCTAGTCTGTGCTGCTGTGCTTCTGTATGTTTCATAAATTGGAAAGGTATCTTTATGTCCTTTAAACTGATCTTCATTCCTAGTTTCTGAGACAGTTCTGTTGTTACCTTTCTGTGAGGTACACGGGGGTTTTTGGGTTTTGTTTTTATCCTTAGGGCTGAGGCAGGAAACTTGAAAAGGATGCATGTGTCTCAGGGGTTGCAGTGTGCCCTGAAGATGGGTTGGCTTTCCCTCCTCAGCACTGTCTGCCAGATGGCTGCTGGTTTTAACTTTGGTTCTAACCTTTTAAATTTTTGGCTGAATAACATTTTGTGGATCTAGATGGTTCTAACTCATTCCTGTTATTGTGTTCTTCCATTTTGCACTTCTTTTTTCAAACTCAGCCATGAATTTTTGGTCTGGATTTTACCAAGAGTTTCAGGCAAATTTGTGTCCAGTATACGATCATCCCTTTAAAAAACAGCTTTAATTTGCTGCAGCATTTTCCTTGGTACTGTGTTTCTAAGCATTTTGCTAAACAACCTGTGATATTTAACAACTTACACCTGGATTTTCCTCTCAGTTATAATGGTGCAGACCCTGTAACTTCTGGATATTTTTGGTTGTTGTTTGTGGTTAAGTGTGTGGGACAAGTAGTATTCACTGTGCTGTTTCATCACTACTGATCTCCTCTAATTGAGCTACCTCCTTCTCTCACGTGCTCTGTCACATAGGCATGTTAATTCACTTCATATAGAATGAGCTTTTCTCCCTTCCCGGGAGGAGCTCAGCTCTGCCTTATGAACTCATTATTCAGCCTGTCTTGCTACCTGGCAAGTCCCTGATTTTAGTGATTCCTGTCATACCTTGCTTTCTGTCTCACACATTCATTTTATTTTTTTCTTTTTTTCTTCTTTAAACATGGCTTTCTTTCATAGATAATATTCTTGCCCTTCTCATACACAGCTTTTGATTGATTTTTTTTTTTTTTTAACATTTTTCTCTTCTCATCTCTTTATACCTCCATCTTCATTTCAGAGTCCTCTCGTGTTTGGTTTATGCTCGTCCTATAATACCAGCATGTTTTGATCCAGCAGTGACTTTTTTGGATATTTTCATTTATGTTCCTGATGTGAACAAAATTTAATTGGGTTAGTGTCAATGGTTTACCAGGCTGGTTCGGTATATTCGGTATATAATATTTTGGATGTCCAGTGCAGCTGTTAACCACCTGTTTTATGGAACAAAAGGGAAACATCTCTAGGTTTTGAAGTAGCAGCCTTGTAGAACTGAGTTCAGTGGTGGAGGTGTGCGTGCCCTACCTACATAGGTCAATTTGAATATTACTAGGTAAGCTCTCCTGTATTTGTTGTGTTGGAGTCATTCTTGAAACACGTGTAGGAAATATGGCAGAAAAGTATTGAAATCAGGTAGAAGAAGAAAAGGAATGGGAAGAGATTTAAGTGTTTTACTCATTTCTGGTGGTTGCAGATAATGCCTTAGACCTGCAGACATCCTTTAGTGCCTAGTATCTCCAGTCTTGACAGCCGTACTTAAATATGGACCTGCTGTCCTACAGAAGGTTACCCTGATGCAGCTGAATGGTGGCTGTAAACCACAGTCTATCACAGGAAGGCCTTACTCTGGAACATTCCTGATCAACTTAGCTGAGCTAAACCATTCTAAAAGTAAACTGGACAATGATGCAAAATCTTGAAAAGAAGTCAGATGGTTCATATCTCCCACCCCTGATCAGACACAAGCAGGCTCTTGTCTTTTTTCATTTCATTATACAGAGTAGATCAGTATGTCTGATAGTATTACAACAAGGATCAGAAAGTCCAAAATATGGTTAGCACCTGTCCAGGTAGAACTTACACAGCATCACTGAGAGAACTGCTGGAGTGAGAACAACACTGAGGCTCCTGTTTTCTGAATTTATCCTATATACCTAAAAGGTACTTTTAGCCTGAAATTTAGCAGTCAGTTATACAGCTGTTGTGAAATGTTATTGTGGTTATTGAGATTTAAGGGTATTTTCTTCTTGTAATATGTGAAATACGGTATAACTTCTACATGTAAATGAAAAAACACCAAATTGATTACGAGATAAGTAATCCTCCAGTAGTTGTCTTGAAATCTCAGCTTTTTTTCCTTGACCTGCTCTGCTGCTTGGTTTGTTGTTTTCAGGATGGTGACATCTGGTTTGAGCAGTGGGATGGCATGCTGTATCTTGGGCTACTGTAAGGATTTCTTTTAAATTCTTACAAAGTAGTAGCAGTGCTTCTCATGCTGAAAAGTTAATATGCTTTTCATATTAACTTTTGTTAATGTGTCGCAGTAATGTTGCAGCAATGATGAATGGCAGCCTGTAAGCCCAAAATATTTATTTATTTTTTTCTGGCACATATACTCTTCCTTTTGTAAAGGCCAAGAAATTAATGAATGATTTTATTCTTCCCCCTTGCAGCCTGCACAGGGTAATTATATATTATTAATAATGCAGCAGTACAAATGATATTAAATGAACTACATTTGTTAATGTAGATCTTATCCTACTGCATTTTCCTTCAGTGGACTGTTTCTCATCAGGGGGTACTAATTAGCTGTAATATGTGGAAAGATGGGACAGAAATCCAATCAGATAAATAGGATAGATTTGGGAAAATTCAGTAAGGAAGAGTACCATTTAAGGCTGTGAATGCATTATTAAGAGGAGAAATGAAAATTTTTGTTTTTTTCGTACATTTCATAATCATTTGAAAGCTGGAAAGTATCACCTCTTATTCTACCAGAGTTATAAGGGCTCATTTCATTTGTCAAATTTGTAATGTTGTTTCCTTTTGCAGTAACAGAAGTGTTCGAAAAAGCTATCAAGATCTTTTCTATTCTTGCTCTTGCATTTAAACTAATGCATTAATGAAAATTAGTGATCGTATATTGCCGTTAGAAATGTATTTTTAAAAAATTACTACCCCCCTGGTAAAGTTTATTTTCCCTCTGTTTGAATAACAATCTCTTAATTTTTGCAGTTATACTGTCATATAGTTAAATGTGGCTATATAACGCATAATGCATAGGCATAATGCATAAATGTAAGGGATTGTTTTTACTGCTGTTGAAATCAGTGGAAAGATTGTGGTAGGCTCCAGAGGGCATGTTATGAGACCAAATAATTGTTCTTGCGGTTAATGTATGGTTGAGATCCAGTCCATATCAATATGAAACCAGCATAATCTCATTTGAAAACAGCCCATCGCACCTGTGTTCATAAGATGGAAAGTAAATTAATCTCATTCATTAGGAGGCTTACTACACATTTGCATTGTATAAATTATTAGTGGAGTCCAGCGGTTCTTGTATGCTTTGGGACTATCCCCGCCAGCTACAGTTTCCTTCTCTTGTCCTTTGTACAGCTGCTTTCTTTCCCAAAAACTTCACAGTAACATCCTTCCAATTAAAAAAATCAGGAAAATAGAAACTTATTTGAAAACTCATGATAGCAAACTTGATACTGTGGCATACCAAGCACCACAGTAGGCACTGTTCAAAGTCCTCAAGTGAGGTCAATTGCCTCATAATTAAAAAAAATATATTTATTAAATAGGGTTCCATATTCCCCTTGGAAGTCATAGAGTTTGCTTCTTTTCCTTATTATTTTTAATGATTGCGTGCATGAATGTCAGCTGCCCCCTACCAGGCAGCAGCACATCCCATTGCCATTAGGCTATAAGCAGAATGAGCAGTATATTGTAGGGGTAAGGATCAAGTGGTGAGACTGCGCAGCTGGGGCCTGTGGTCCTGCCCAGCTGGTGTGCCTGTGCTATTACACATGGCAGCCTCAGTGTACAGGAAACTGTTTAAAACCCTTTGTAGAAATATGGAAATTCAGAATGATTTACATTTTCATACAACTATTTCATATAATTAAAGTAAACAGATAAACAGATCAATATGTTGAAACAGATGTAAAAATATATAGACAGACATATTGCATAGAAACCTTAATATTTCATCCAAATGAAATACTCTATTCCAAATATGCCCCGTAGGAGTTTTGCTCAAGGCTATGCTTAGGTATACTCAAAATTTCCCGATAGCTGGTCACGAGGGAAAATATGTTCTCTTACAGATAATTGCTACTGGCAGCTAGAGACCTAGAGAATTTGATGTGCAATAATGTGACCTGACTATGCATTAAACTTTTTTGAAGGACATGTGTAAAGAAATTTTATATGCTACTCACACTCCTTAGTTTTTTTGGATTTCTCTTCCATTAGCTCATTTTTAACAACTTCCCAATGTTTAATGTCTGTTAGGGTTCATCCTAATTGTTCTCAGACTTAAGATTGGATTTTTTTTTTTTTAAACTCATAAACATTTATTTATTTATTTATTCACAAATAAATGAGGTTTAGATATGTAGGATGGAAAGCTGTAGGGCAGAAAAATAAGCCTCCTGTGACATGTACGGAATACGTAAACAAAGCAGAATTGCATAATTGATGATAGAACTGGAAAAAATGAAACCAGTAATTTTTTCTTTAAAGATGCATGAGATTAACTGTCCACCTGCTGCTCATATCCCTGCTTTAAATCTCAGTGTTGTCTTCTGGGCATCTACTTTGTATCTAGATATATGCTAGTTATCACTCTTTTATTTCTTAGGGAAGCTTAAGAGATGGTTGACCTTCTTTATTCAAAACTGTCTATAGTCAACACCCACTTCTGCATTGGAAAGTACATAGCAATTGCATACACACAAAAGCTATTCAGTGTCTGAACTGCTTGTTAGACTTATTTTTTCCTTTAATGCTGGTTAGTAATGTTTGTTCCCCAGCAAAATTTGAGTTTTTGTGAACTATGAGAAACTGAAAATGAACTTCCAAAAGGTACAAAGTGACACGAGTCCACTAAATATATTTATGCAGATCATAAAAATTCTTGATACCATCTAATTTTCTTGTTGGCAGATTTTGATAGACTGTAAATATGGTCCATTGTTCACAGGCAATAAGATGGACATAAGATAAGATGGACATAACTGTTTTACTCCATTATAATCTCTTTCAATTCCTCTTGTTTGCTAAAAACAGACAACAACAAAACAAAGGAAAAGAAGAACATACCCCAAAATTCCTGATTTAGATCTGAATTCAGTAGAAGTCACTGAAATACTGATTTTTATACTTCTAATTTTTATTATTTTTTCTATTTTTACTTTAAATTTTATATGTGAGTATAGACAGCAATGTAGTGCTTGTGTATAAGCTATGACAATATTTTGATATAATGTAGAAGTTTAGATGAAGGAATATTTGACTTTGTTTATATAAAGGAATTCTGATTTATTTTTTGATTTAAGCTAACGAGAAAAACCCAACAAAATCGAACATAACAAATAATCCCATGTTTTTGTTATAGTTTAGGTTTTACTAAGTGGTAGTGTTGGAAAATGTTAGACTGTGTAAGATAATAACTAATCAGAAACATGGACTGCATTTCTGTTCCTGGAAGCAATGTGGTTTGGGCAGTTCCTGGGCTTCCCTTGGTGCAGCACAGATGAATCTCAGTAAGTCTGCATCCTGATCATACTTTCTTCTGAAGATCCCTTTGTGTGTTGTTGCTAAGCAATATATACAACCTTTGATAACCAGAGTTATACTGAAGGGTTATAAAATTGTCACGGTTTTGTCAGGAATGAAGTCCCACGGCACAGTTGTCAGTGGGATGCACGTAACTCTGCTTTTTGACTCTCTCCTAATGTGCTGCAAGACCGATCTTTCTACCTTCTGAAGATGCTTGAATTAAAGCTGTTCCATTTGGGCCCTGAGAGGTTTGTTGTAGTGCTTCTTTAGCTCCATGAGGAAGCATCTCACTGTTGAAGCAGTGTGGCTATAAACACACTGTGAGGGAAATTGAATTCCAGTTTTCTGTGTGGTGGAGTGGACCTGGGCTCTATTAACATACTGTGTGAGGTAGCCAGGTGGCACCAGGCAGTCAGTAAATACAAGATGAAGACGGCAGCAGAGAGTTGCAGTCAGGGGCTCCGCAAAGTTGGCTTAGATGCAGCAGGTCTAGGCATGGGGCAGGGCAGCAGGGCTGGCTCCTGGAGGAGCACCAGGCCTGTTTCCAGTGCTGCTTAGCTGTGGTTGATTGCCACTGTGGGGCTGTGAATGCCAAGTGCAGCTGCACTGTTACAGGTCAGCTATACAATCTGTGACACCCAGCTTGCTCCTGAAACCAAGAATTCCCCGAGAAACATGAATCGGGTAAAACCTGAGCTCCAAATATGTTTATTGAAAGGTGCATTATGAAATCAAATATTTCATGACTTAAAGGGGTTTTAAATTTGAATTTGAGGAATGTGAGATATTTGTATAAGGAAAGGAAGTGTAAACACAGGTGTACTACATATGTCAATCCGGCCTACCTGTTGCTGTTGGGTGGTGAATGGCTCCCACTGGATTAATTGTAAAATCTGAGGAGTGTGGGAGGTGAAAACACACAGGATTAGCAAAATTAGTTGCTCATGAGGAAAAGTATAAAAGAAACAATTATTTGCATCTGCCTTTAAGAGAATCTATATTCAAGCCAATATATATATTCCCCTTATGCATATTCTCCTGGTAGAAGGTTGTTAGCCCAAGACCTTGCCCATTTGTCAAGTATTGGGCTAGTAATTATTTTCTTTCTCTCTGTAATGCACCTCTTGTATCCTTATAACCAATATTGGTTATAACATCTTTACCGGTACTCATTCAAACAGCAGGTAAATGATCCTTTCTTTAAAAAATAAAAGAGAGAGAGGTAAGCAGAACTTTCCGTCTTCTCAAGTTCAAATCACAAGAGATGAATCCCCACAAGCAGAAAAACTTCCCAACTCTTTCTGAATAGACAAGGCCAGTTCTTGACATTGGGACAAGGGAGATAGTATGCAAACAGAATCGCAGATTAAATCCAGATGAAAATGTGATCTAAGTTGCATGGAGGAATAACTAACTACCTATAAAGTAGTGGCTCAGGAAGAGTGTAGATGTGCTGCTGCCCTTCTATGAAGGACAGTGTGGGATTTCTTCTAAGCTGATGTCCCCCCAGCAGAGCTAAGTTTGATTCACTTAAGCACACACTTTTTGGAAAACAATGCAGAGGGCAAACCAAAACCAAACACTGCATACAAACCAAGTCACAGCAGACTCACCAGGTTCATTGTTAACAGCTGTTGTGAGATATGCTGTTTTCTTCACTGTGGTTCTCTAAAGGACAACTGCTAGTAGAGGTGGCTTTGAACTGGAGTAAAGTGTGCTGAGTCCAAGCTTGTAGCTAAAATATTAGGTTGGGTTCAGTGGTGTTTTGGCTGTGACAGTGAAAGTTTTAGTCACTTCAGAGTGCAGGCAGGATGAGCTCTCACCTCCCTGTGATTATGATGTGCACTCATAAACAGTCAAACTTGTCTTCAGGCACTCAGTGCTAGAAACAACAGGAATCTTTCCATTAATATGAAGTGAGAGATCAATCCTGAGAGCAGAATTTTTGTTGACTGTAAGGCTAGATGTAAACAATAACAACAATGACAAAAAAATGTGAAATGTAATTTATAGAAATTAATGGATGCATTGCTCTTCGTATGCTGATGGCAAAACACAAGAATGTGGTGTTTTTAGCAATATTTTGCTATGCAGTTTCAGATAGATGAAGAAGCAGAAGAAATATCTTGCATTTTGTCTTCTTTACGCATGAAACTATTCCAAAATCAGTGACAGTACAGTCTATAAAACTACTAAATTAAGCACTGCATCCAGAGAATCACTGGGTCAGTGTACCAAGAAGTTTTCTCTCTTGCCACGCATATTTGTATCAGTTTGAAATGAAATAAACTTGCCTAGCTGAAAATCAGGTTGTCCATTTTACAAAGGAGAGAAATGAAAAATTACTGGTCTTATCAGTGTCCTTAGATATTTTAACAAAGAATGGTATAAACTGACTGTCTAATTGTATAATGATTTACATCAGCGACAGACACCTTGTCTGAGCTCTTCATTGGCAATGCTTTCCTGTAATTTCTAAAGCAAATGCTGAAGTCTAAGAATTCAGTGTGGCAGATAAGAAATATATTAAAAAAAAAAAAAAATAAATCCAAGGGGGACAAAAATCCTTTCAACTAAATACCAGTTTAAAAAAGACATAGTTACATAGTTACTGAATAATCCTTTTTTTTTTTTTTTTTTTTTTCAGGGAAATTATCTTAAATTTTTTTAGTAATGTACATCTGAAGCAGATGTCTCCTTGACATGTTCATTCAAGCTGTTGGTGGTGACCTTGTATGGTGAAGTGGTTTTGAAAATTAACTTTTCCTCCCAATCTGTGGAAATAATGCTGTAGCAAAGATTTAATACAAGTCATAGCTTCTCATAGAAGCCTACTTCAGCAAAGTAAACTATTAATTAAAATAACAAATGTCAGCTATTTCTCAGCTTGATAGTTAATACAATGCTGCTTTTGCTTAGCATGACGTTCAGAATGTATGGGATGTATACGTATAATTCATTTTATCTGTGTATGGTTCACTTCTTATATTTTAATACAGTGATAAATTAACCAAAAAAATGCTCCAGCTTTCTTACTTGTATGAGAGCTTGGGGAAAGCCAATCTGGCATGTAAACAGCGAATGGCAAAAATGGTTAGAAAAATGAAGTTGGGGAATTTTTGAAGGGTTTTAAGCTTTGCCGAGCAAATAAGAAAATCTGTAATCCCTTTCCCTTGTCCTTTATGTTCCATTACCTTCTGGGGTGTAGCAGAGGCGCAGACGGATGGGAAAGGAAGGTGTGTGTTGTTGTTAAAACATGCTTTTTGCTTAAAATGAAAGAAAAACAAGAAGGAGGGGTTATAGCTTTGATTGCTGGGTTAAACCACCACAAATGCCACTCAGGAACTGAGGGAGAAGGCAGCTGTGGTCATGTACTTTTAGAAGTTTACATCTGGCAAGAGGACCCACTGGATCTTATTGCACATCAAAGCAAAACCCATCGGGGTTTTGATCAGCATTGGCATGTCTTGTGCCAGATGATATCACCAGGAGGAAGCAGTGTACTTTACTACTTTGCCTTTGTAAAGCAGCTTTGCAAAGAAACTGATGTGGGCATTTCAGAGGATGCTCTCTACCTCTGCTTTGCTGATGATTTTAGCATCTGAGTTTTGCTTTCCATTCTTGACTTGCATCTGAGCAACCATCTAAGCTTTTGTGTGAGAAAAGCAGGTCATCAGTAACCTCTTTCAGCTCTGTGTCTTCATGAACAAACCTCTAGTTGTCCAAGTACTTGTAATTTCTACTTCAGCATTACTTGCTTGTGTGTTCTGATCTTCTCGCCCTTTCCTGCTGGAATCCCAGAACTGGAGAGCTCTCTTTGAAAAACTTGTCCTTTTTTTCTTTCAGTTGGAATGTTTTGAGAAATACTGATAATTCAGCATTTGATGTTGTAGTTTTAATGTCCTTCATGGCTGAGAAGGGAAATCATGGAGACAAGCAAAAAGTTGATGTCCAGCGTGAATAAGATGATGGATTCAGGGAAGTACAAACCCAAAGATAGTAAAAAGGCATATTAACCCTCAAGAGTCAGCATTTAAAAGATTGATAGTCAGTGACTAGGAATTTTAGAAGTCAAAAGCAGTGCACATAGTATGTTCTGTTTCAGGAGCAAAGGGCATTACTTGCCAGAAAACAGTAACTTAATCTGCAATTGTGTGAGGGAGGAGTAGCTTTCCTTTTGCAGTGGGGTTATTAAAAAGCACTTATTTAAATACTTAAATATATGAGCAACTAAATTCTGCTGTCTCTTGTTTTCCGTATTTCAAATTTATTTATTTTTTTTAATTCTCTATTCTGCCTGTCAGACAAGGAAAGAATATGTTACGTAAGCATATCATCAAGATATTGACAGTGCAACTCTGAAATTTTTCCATAAATAGTTGAGAATGTAGCAGCCATGAATGGGAAAAAATCTCCTCTTTTCTCTTTCTCTCTTTCTCTTTTTTCTTTTTTTCTTTTCTTTTCTTTTCTTTTTTTTTATAAAGAGGGGAGGCTGAACCTATACAGAAATCTGGAATGATTTGTCGTAGTGTTTAAGCAACACTACACTCAAAACTGACCTGCTAAAACACAATGATTTTTTTCAGTTGGGATTTTACGATTAAATTCTTTTCTAAGTCAATGCTCAATGAATCAGTGAGAAAAGAAATCAGAAGTTAGATATTATAGAGCTGCTAAAACAAAGAAACTTCATCTGACCTTCAAAAGACACTCAAAGAATTGTCACTTCTGTGATATAATTTCATGCACGTAGGTATGGTAGCACTATTTAGTATTTGAATTTTAGCAGACACTGGCCTTGATGCCACACAATATATTGCATTAAGTAAAGTGTCTGGCATAGAGTAATATACAGCCTTTTCACATCAGCTTCTTTGCATCCTTGTTCTTATTTTTAACCTTGAGATCGTGCGTAAAGTGCTGGATATTGAGCATTATTAAAAAATAAACAGTGCTTGTAGTGAAAACTTTTTTTTTTTTTAAGTAGTCAAAGGTGGCTTTTATTGCTCTAAAAGTTTGCTTAGACTTATTAAGCAAGCTTGAGTAAAGTAATTAATCCTTTGCTGAATCTAATCAGTGTACCTGAAGTTGGCATACTTTATATCGTGGCACTGGCTGGCAATGGGAAGGAAGCACTGCTATCTGGTATAGTTGGTCTGCAGAGCAGTTCAGCAAGAGGAAGCCAAGAGTAGTATATAGTAGGCACGAGTCTTGTTTGGCAGAAGTTTTTGATGTTTTCACTGGGAATTTTTGCATTGTGGGTCTATAGTCTGTCAGTTTCTAGGAAAGGCTTTACACAAGGTACTGAATATAACAAATACAGATGTTAAAGGACATCCTGTGTGCTCAGTGTCAAGGGTTGTGTCTGTGGAGAGAGCTATATAACAATACTTGCATATCTCTGGTTAGAAATGGCTGTTATTTCAACTCTGTTCTCAGGAGAAGTTGTTCATTTGGTGAGTATTTGGTTCTCCACTGCAGACTTTTTGGATTGGACAGGGGAAGATTTCTTGAAAGCTAAACAGGCTGTAGAACTTTCACTTAATAACTGCCATTTTTGAGCGATGAATTTATTTCAAGTGAAGTCACAGAGTAAAATTTATTGAGGTAGAGTGCTGAAAATTTTTTAGCAAATGAGTGCAAACAAGCAAAACAAGTGTAGGTGTGGATGATCCCAAGATATTGCATCTTCACAAGTGCCAGATAAGCAGCAGAAACTACTGTTGTAGTTTCTGTGGAATTAAATAGGAGACATGACTTTAAAAGTGACCTATGTTGTTGAGAGAATGTACAAGTTGAACATTTTCAAGCCTTAATTATTATAAAAGCTCATGTTTGAAACCTGCGTACAATTTGCAAATGAAACCATTATTGTACTTCAGGTTCATGTTTCACTTAATACTTTTGTCTCTTTCTGTGTATATTCAGTTACAGTTTCAGAAAGAAAATATGATACTGTTTGGAATCCATTGGAAAGTGCTGTCTTTAGCTGATCATAAGTCTGCATTACGCAAGTCTGTTGTAATTGTGTAATGCTTTCATAAAGGGAAAACTGGCCATGTCAAACAGTGGTAAGCAGCAAGAAGTGAACTTTAATGCTTGTCTAATGCTGCTTTTGCTGTGTCCTGTATCAATATATGCATGTCAGAGTGGGTCAAATAGAATAAGCACTAGCTAGCTAAAACATTTTGTCTTTGACATAAAAAGAGTAAGACTGTCATTGTTTTGTTTTTCAGAGGTTTTAAAATATTGAGCTAATAATGGCCATTGCAGTGTCTGCTTTCACTTGATATGTTCAGTTGCCTTTGCTGTGAGGGAATAAGGAGCTCATATTCCATTTTCCTTTCAAGAGGCTTGTCATATGCTTTTCAGAGTTGAAATTTTGGGTGCTTCAGAAGAGGAACTTTTTTACCTCGTTTTTTTCCTATTTTCATGTAAAAGCTGAATTAATAGGTCTCATCAGGTTTTATCTGCCTTCCACTAAGGAGGGTAGATATTTATAGTGTAGCAAGATCTCCAAATATTCGTTTAAAATATTTTGATTTATAAATTTTTTTTTATACTTGTCATAAACAATTCTAATATGTAATTTCTCTGTAAAAGAGTAATATGGACAGAACTCATATTGGTGGCAAACTGTTTTTATGCATAAACCTGTACCAGCAGGAAAAGTTACTGCATGGGAATATGGGGAATGTTCTCATATTTAGTTTATTTTGAGGAAAATTAGAATTTATTCATTAAGGCATAGTTCCTTCGTACTGTCTGGTATCTAAGAACTAAATTGTACATAGTAACAATAAATATTTATCTTCTTACACCAGATCCATAGTGCTTCATAAATCAACACAAAGCATATTAATTTTTGGAAAAAATTGTGTATATAGTGTTTGTTTTCACTTTCTAGCAAGAGTTTTGCTGATTATGTGAATTACAAAAGTGGCTTTTCCCACAGGTAACAAAACGTGTAGCATTTATAAAGCTATTGTAAGGTACTGGTAAAATCTGAAGCAACTCATTTTATACGTAACATGAGCCATCAATAACTGAATCAAAAACCCAACCTGACAAGTAACGATCAGCTTTCATCTAATTTTATTTCTATTTATGAATACATTTATTTCTAACTCTCTTTAATTCACCCAAAGAAGTGCTTAGATCCAGCTGTGAAGATGAGACTCTCTTTAGAAACTGGTATCAGACATTCTCTTATGTAGGATATTAACCACTTCTTTCCTGAAACTGCCTTTAGAAACCAGTCACTGTTCCTAGTGTGATGCAGCAGATGAGGGTTCTGGAGAGAATTCTTAAAGAAAGTTGAAGTAAAATGTTCTTTATAGGATGCTGTTGTAGCGTTTGTGACTCCATCTTTCAGAAGTGATACCTGATTCTGAAATTCAATATGAAGTATCTGTGGTCTCTGGAGATTCTAGTTCAGCATTCTGGACTTGTATTATAATCATTTCTCAGTGTCTCTGAAAACCAGTCTGTCTGCTACGCTGGTGCATATTGCATGTGTAGCTTCTAAGGTTTTTAATCTTAATGTATGGTTTCTTAAATGTGGTCCCAGTAAAACCAAGACAATGTGCAGGTACTCTGCACTTCTTAAAGCGGGCTAGGTCTTGATTTTGTAGGATGCTAAAGCACCCTTTGTGCTGTATGAGTCAGAGGCAGCTCTGCTTTCTCAGCAAATTGCAGTTTTCAGTCCTTGCTGCAGATGGGTGTAGTTGGAAATACTGGCACTTTTCCAGGCATGGATCAGGCTTAACACTGCAGAAGAGGAGAGCTTGTCTTACCTACCCTTTGTCCTCAAGCTCACAGACTACTTAGATTTAGTTGATATTGCTCGTACAGAATAACTCATTTAGATGCAAGAGCCCACTCTTCATGTTTCAATCACTCTAACGGCTTCCCTAGCAAGCAGCATGGTTGCTCTTTTGTAGTGATGAGAGCCCTAAAAACTATTTAAAGCATATATGAAGTGTCTTTCTTGAGAACCACATTTTATAATGCTGGCTAAGTGCTGCTTGGTTGCATCTGGTGAAGCAATATCAGAAGTGGTTAACAGCTGATCACTTTGAGAAACTAGAAGAAAAATCTCATTCACTTCTCTGTCTTTGATGTGGGCAAAAAATGTTTGTAATGCAACTCCATTATACTAAAGTTCTACTGTAGGTAATCTTCTATGCTGACTAGAGGAGTTTGGAATGTTATTTTGAGTAATGATAACTGTAGCTCCTGGCTTGTGTTCTCTCTCTGCTATTGTCGCTGGCACTTTATTCACTAACTCAATGGTTTTGTCACAAAATAGCAAAAGAAGCAAAACTAATAAACTAAAATTAGGAGACCTAGCTAACCCCACCAGAAATTCAAGCTCCATAAATTGGGCACTTCACAAAGAGAAATCGTTAGCTTTTCATAGCCAGTTACTTTTCCTCCTATTTTAGAACACACTTCAGGAATGTCATAAACATCTCATGCTAAAATTGTGTAATTTATGTTTATAAAGTGAACGGAGATGCTTGTTGGGAGGATGCTCACTTTACAGAATAGCTGTCTCCCTAAAAGTAATGAATATCTGTGGTCAGCATATATTGCTGATTTCACAACTATTATAGATTTCTCGTGCTCTAAAGATTAAAACTTTCCAGCTACTAGACAAATCAGTCATTCATTTTATGGATTGCTTATCCTGACAGTGACTATTCCTGTTTCAAGAATATAAAAAAAATTAATCTGATAATTGGCTCTATTTACTGGCATTTTTCTAGTAACTTTAATATATCTTCTATAGATATTGATTTCAAATGGTGCACATGTATTGACTGAAATTAAAGTTCTGTGTACTCTGCAGTCATGGCTTTCTGACTAGCAATAGTAATAGTGGATCTAGGTAAAATATACTGTTTTAAGTGAAACTAACTACTTAGTTTCAGATAATTGTACTTGCAACTTCACTTACCACACGGTATTGGTAGACAGACTGTCTGAAAAGAGACATGGATCTTTCTCATGTGAGGACAATATCAGAACATTTTCTTTCATCTTCCTGTAAATGCAGGGGAGTCAGCTATTAATGGACTTAATTATAAAAGGCGTTGTTGGTTTGTGTTTAACATTATGCAGCAGCAGTAAGAACAGAATATTTTGGTCATCCAGAAGCAATTTAGAGTCTGGGTTATACTGTAGTACAAAACTCAGTATCTTTCTCTTGTTAAAATAAAATTATAAAACATATATGCATCTTGGAAAACTTGTCCATATTTATCACAATCTCTATTAAGAAATGCATTATTAATTTTTGCTAAATGATTAAGCACAAAACAACTAGCTTTTACTTTGTTGGGCTTAAAAATATATCTGGATCTACTTGTATTGCCTGGTGTGGGGACGCAGTTAAATTCTAGTGTGATTGTGGTTAATGAATTGGCTAGAATAAATCAAGAGTTGTCTGTAATTTCTCTCTCCTGATATGTGTCATTTTATGCTGTGTTTAATTTTGCATGAAAACAAAATACAGCTGCCACTGTTGGACCATTCACAGCATTAAAGGTAATTTTCTTCTCCCCTTGGCAATTACTCAACAGGATTTTGTGTTCAGCCTGAGCTACAGCGTACGACCAATGAGCTTGTTAACCCACTTGTTCCATGCCTCTTTCTAGGTGCAGTCTTCTTGAGAAGGCAACTGCTAGTGGCATTACCACGTATCTAAAACTGGGCATTCCCTCCTGCTGTTAGTGGTGAGAGGGGTTCTCTGCTCTTGTCTGTAAAGTGGTATATCTGGGGTCACCTTTTAGTGGTCAAAAACAGCTGTTTCAGCATGCCTTTCTGCTACCTGGGGACTAGCAGGTATTGTTGCTGCTTCATTGATCACAATAGTAATAACAAAAGTATCTTTTGAGGTCATCTGCCTTATTTCATAAATCATATGCTTGTTCTTGTTTCGGGATATTTTCAAATAAATCTTATTAAGTACTTGAAGTCAATTGTCCCCCATTCAGTGTTTTAGGGCATGTTCTCTCAGTGCTTTTATTTATTGCTTAACGTTTTTCATTTCAACATCTAAAAAGTCTTAAATGAAAAGCTGATATTGAACAGCAGCAAACAAAAGTAAAGAATCACATTGGCCTTGCGAGGTTTTTTTTATAGAGGGAATGTTGTATTTTCAGGCATAAAATGTGTTGTTTTTTTTTCTTAGATGGTTCCCTGCTTTAGTCTCCTCTAAAATGAGGATAATTTAGTTCTTTTTTTCTTTGCTACCTATTTTAAACATGCAGTCTATGGAACAGGAGCACTCCTCCATGCTGAGCAAAAACACCAACAGCATCGTTGAGTCCTACTGTGCAGAACCTGTTAGAATGTCACGAGATAGGGATTGCTGAGAAGAATCAAGCTGTTTGATGTTCATATTCTGTTTAGAGGTTCTGCATGCTGGTTTGTGTGGGGATAAAGGAAGTATAAATAACATTTGCTTGAGCATCTGTTTTAATTTCCCCTTTTTCTCTGTCTTTCAGTGAGAAATTTCTTAAAATAGAGACTGGAGGCAGTGGGAAATGGATGTGAGCTTGACTGAGGCTGTGAAAAAGGGGAAAGCAATTAAGGGTTCTGTGGGCTAAAGATAAGGCTTATAGTAATTCAGAGGCTGGGAAAGGTGAAGAGGTGGGAATAGGTTTAATTTAGATTACAGGACTTCCAGGCAGGATAAAGACTCAGGACAAGCCTTTGAGCATTTCGGGAAGAGGATGTTAGCAGATAGCCAGGCTGAATATAGATGCTCTTTTAAAGAAGAACAGTCCATTAGCAAAGGTGTTGTGTAGCCAGTAATGGAACCACAAAGGTCAGGTGCAGCCAGCTTCAAAGGTTCTCTGTGTGATCAGTGTTGGGGTAAGAACATGAATAAACCAACAAAAGAGCTGCATGCTGTGATGGCCTTGTTTTTAACATGGTTCCCAAAGGATGCCTCTAAGGCCATGAATCCTTGCTTAGGTGAAGTTGGTAAGAATATTCATTATAGGAGCTCTTTGGAGCTCAGTAGTGATGTGTGAGGGTACAAAACTGTTGAGTAGCTCATTAACAGCTTTCTTGCCCTGCACTGGAATTGAAAACTGACACTGACCTTGCCTGGATGTCCAAGGTTTATCCATTATAATGTTGACCCTTCTCTTGCCTTCATTCTTCCATAAATGTCATCAGTATGAAATCACTAGAAATTTCTACCCAGGAAATAAGAGTTGCTTATCTGCTTTTTTGAAATATGCCACCTGCAGTAAGGCAGACCAGAGTACTGCAGATTCAAAATAATACTGTTTAGTTCTAGTATGTTGAAGAGGATCAACATGAATTCATTTTGAAAGTTAATCCAAGTCACTCAGTGCTCTGATATTTAATTCTCATGTATATTTTGTTACTGAGCCATATACTAGTTCTCCTGTCCTGAACACACTGATGATAATCTCCAAAATACAACTGATGTGCTGCAGTGACAAAAATGGTAGTAAGAAATTCCTTTTCTCAGTCTTTCTTAGTAATAATAGGTTTTTTAATTAAATAAAAGTGGTCAGTGTGGTCACTGTTTTGAAGATAGGAAAAGGAATGTCTTTTGATGTTAAGTACAATAACATGCTTAAATTTAAAATTATTGCAGAAGCCTAGTTTGGGAGTAAAATAAAAACGTGAAGAAAAACACAAAACTTCATTGCTACTTCTGAAAAGTCTTGGATGTTCACAAATATCCACTCTCTGATAATAATAAGTCTGTGTGTGGAACTTTCTGCTTTGAAATTCAAGACAAGAAACAACCAACTATACAAAAGCAGTTGCTTATTTACACATGCAAAATAAAGATATCAGATGTCTGTTGGCACATGCATGCAAATAAGCATTTTAAGTTAGCTTCTTGTAAACATTTTTTTTTTTATTGAAGCAACTATGTTGACCTGTCTGGTAACTTGAACAGAATTAGAAAACACTGCGAGGAAAATTGTGCACTCTCTCAATTGATCAAAGCATCTGAGTACAGATTTACAGTAACAAATTGAAAATATTACCCTGTGAATTCATTGTTGTAGAATTGATCTAGGGGAGGCAAAGAGCCTGTTAATGAAATTTGCAGATGATACTGAATTAGTGATAGTTGCTAGCAACACTTTGAGTGAAAGAATAATTTAAATCATCCTAATGAAAGCAGAATTATGCAGGAAAAAAATAAAATGAGATATACCTGGGGAAATTTCTGCAGTACTAAAAGAGACCAAAGAGGAGGCAAATGCTTCAGTGCTGTAGTTTTTATAAGTAAATTGAAGAAGGTACTAGAAGACTCCAGGGAGCGATCTTGCATAGGCAGAGAAACAGTTTGTAGATGACCTAATAGGTCTTAGTCACCTCCAACCTTGGTTGTATATTACATGATTTGATTCATAACAGTCTGGGAAGGGGACATTTATTTGTCATACAAAAAATAATCTCTAAGCATCAAATGAGAATTTTATTACAGGCAGTCTGTAATAGCTCCTTTGAGAGGGGACACAGAAGTGTCTTCTGCCGTGCTGACATCACGGTTATTGGCAGAAAGGGGAGATACTTCTTTCTTTCCACATCCTGCCACCTCCTCACGTATATTAAATTAATCTGTGTAGCTGTAGTAAAGGCCTTGTCCCTGTATGTTGGAGAGGACATGCAAGATTAAATCAGCCCGTATCCTTTTGGATTAGGGAGAAGTGGAGTTTCTTTATCAACATCTGAAGTTCACTGAATTTTATATCTTTCATCCAGTTCAATGCAGTTCTGGTTGAGCATAGCCAGACTCCATGTATGAGGCACTACTGTGTTGTTCTTGAAGATAACTTGCAGCGTGGTCCCAAATTGAGCTACAGCTCTGTAGTCTTCTGTTATAGGAAATAAATGGGGCATACAGAAAGAGGCACTTCACCTACACCTTCCTACCCCCACCCCTATGCTGTGTATTTTATCAAGAAGAGAAGGACTTTCCCCAGAATGTGTATGGTCATAAATGAAAAATGTCCTTATATATGTATTTCAGTAGTCTGGGGAACTGTTTGCTTAGTAATTTCTGAAGTCTTACTAAGAAGGAAAATTAAGCAGAGAAAAAGTATCTTTAATTATTTAGAGAGCTGTGTGACATTCATTACCTTTTATTTCAGTTTTTAGTTATTAGCCTTTGTACTTAATAAAAATGTTTAAAAATCCATCTGCAGAACTTTTGGAGCCTATAAATATCATGTAAATTGGAAGAATGGATAATTATTCTATTTCTGTCAAGCAGTAATATTTATATCAACTAGCTACAATGTGATGTCCTGTTAAGAATACTGTCAGAGAAATAATTACTCAATGTTTGAAAACCAGTAAGCAGAGATTCTGAATACTTTGATTTAGTCTATTCTGTTTTGATTTGATCTACTCTCAATCAGAATTTGTAAAAAAAACAAAACAAAAAACAAATTTTTCATACTTACTTTCCTTCATTGGAATTTAGAAAGTTTATTTCTCCGTAGATTGGGTACAGAGAGGAATAATACATTATTTTTCCTCACCTCAACAGAAAGTAAGTACAGTGCTGGTTAGCAAGGTTTCTTAAGCACATTATTTATACCATCATGAAATTTCCTGGCAGTATGTGTACTTGCATTACATGGATCAATTTGAAGCAATTTAACGAGTTCTGTAGTTTCTTATAAAGCAGTAGGACAGCTTGTTTGGCCTTAGAATCTTCTAACTTTTGACCAACTGAGTCATAAATGAGTGCTGATCAGGAGTACTTGAAGTACTGCAAATGAGGGACCTTAATGATCAGCTTTATTTAATGCATAGAATATGGAATATGCCATATTGTGAGACAGCTATCTTTATATGGGCAAGTAAACACACAATGCTTCCCACATGCTATTTTTCTGATCAGTTTGATACGGTACTTCTAAATGGTTTTATATGTTTTATAGTTTTTTTCTTTAGGTACATAACAAATGTTTATTTATTAACTTTTTAAAAAATGAATTATGTATAATTCTCCTTTTGTTTCCTCCTCATGGAAATGTATATGTATTTACTGCATGTAATTATGATCCATTTTAACTTCCGTCAACAGCTACTGTACCTTTTAGGAACACTAACAGTGGAGTTTAACTTGTAAGTGACATTAGTTGATGCCGCTCTGTCAGTAGAAAGATCATAATTGTGTCAGCTTCTGAACTTTTTTGGGATAATATTTCCTAAGTTTGTATGTATGTGTGTGCTTTGTGTTTTCAAGTTATAATTTCAGTTAAACATTTGAAATTTTCCATGTTTCCAGTAATTTTTATACATAGATCCTTTCAATGTTTACTAAATATATATGGCCGTGCCTCTGCTGGGCTGGTTCTTGCTGTTTTGATCCATTGTTGGCCTACTGCCACATCTCATGCTCTAGTCTTGCCATGTTAGAAGTTGTGTAAAATATGTCCTGCAACTTTACTGTACTAGAGGGGTTCTAAACAGCTGTAGGAATTAACCTGTCACCAAGGAACAAGTGAATCAGTTGGTTTTTTTTTAATATGAACTTGGAGACCTAATAGTTACAATTATGACTTTTCCATTGCAAATTATATTTGTGATGTGTTGCATATTTTTAAGTCAACCGTCATATTGTGACATCAAAATATGAAGCTTGTTTAAAACCAGTGAATAGTACTGTGTTACAAAACGTATGCTGCATGTGGGAGTGAAACATTTCATGATAAATCAGTTAATTTAGAAGACTGGAAACTTGTCCACCTATCACACACATCTTATCTGTACTTTAAAGGTCTAGTGATTTGTGCATTAGCCTATTGGTGTATGTAAGGCCTCGGTTTAGGACACTACAAAAATAACTTCTTCAAAATTGATTATTACTTGATGGGTGCAAAGGTGCTAGAGTCCAGTACAGAGGGAGCTGAACAATATTATTTCTGTAAATGTCTGAGTACTCTATACTATCTAAATGGTATTGCAACTGTTTGATTTCCACCAAATCACTCCAAATTCATGTAACTAGGGTGTGGAAAAGGAGACATCCTCTGAAAATGCAGTGTGTGTGCCTTTCACCTTTGTTATTAAAAAAAAGTTTGTAACTGTTCTTTTTGAATGTCTGTATTTAAATTGTTCTGTGTCAACAGAATTGCTGCTTGTTTTCTGTCTTTGAAAGGTATTCAGATAATTTTAGTTGTATTTATTGTTTGAATGATCTGCTTCAATGGTGCTTGCTGCTTGCTTTGTAATTCATTGCTGCAGGTGGCTCTGACTTTCAATTGTATCAGTCTTTATTTGAAAACCTTTTTTTTTTTTTTTTAAAAAATCCAAAAAAACATTCCCCCAATACACATTAAC